>LIEC01007406.1:0-16170 GCA_001925005.1 Drosera capensis
GAGCCGTGGTGGACGAAGCGGAAGCGAGAATGTCGGCTTGAGTAACGCAAACATTGGTGAGAATCCAATGCCCCGAAAACCTAAGGGTTCCTCCGCAAGGTTCGTCCACGGAGGGTGAGTCAGGGCCTAAGATCAGGCCGAAAGGCGTAGTCGATGGACAACAGGTTAATATTCCTATACTACCTCTCATTGGTTAGGTCCCGAGGGACGGAGGAGGTTAGTTTAGCCGAACCGAAAGATGGTTATCGGTTCAAGGACGCACGGTGAACCCTTATCAGGGTAAGAAGGGGTAGAGAAAATGCCTCAAGCCAATGTTCGAGTACCAGGCGTAATTTGATTTGATAAGAATGTGCAATCCCTCCATTTGCATAGAAATTGATTTAACAAAACTTAGATGTATTAATTATAGCGTAGTTAGTGTGTTTAGGATAGAAGTCAAGTAGGTAGTTGCAATCTATATTAGATGCCAGTGAGCAGACGGTTGTAGATATATGAGGATCATGCAAGCCACCAGATGCACACTACTACAGAGGATTTTTGATAAACAACTAGTGCATTGATAAGTAACAAAAAAACTCAAAGGCTTTAGGATGAAGGACTGAGCTTACAGACGAGGACCAACATGGCAAGGCGTGAACTGAGTCAGAACTTAGTGCAGACAAAGGTTGCAACAGAGACTAGGTGCAGACTAGGGTTGCAATATGGGATGCAGATTAGGGTTGTAACAGAGACTGGGTACAGACTACAGTTGTAGCAGACTGGATTGCTGAAGAGGTGATTGCTAGGGTGGGGTCAAACATTTGAAGTCAGTCAAGCGAGGATTTGACTTAAAGTAGCAACAGCATAAATTCTGGAGAAAGTGGACTGCCAGCATCAGGAACGAGATGGTGGGGAACACTAGTGGCAAAGTGTCATTCCAAGAATAGTGCGTTGTCTGCCAAAGGTTCGTTCCTTAAGCCTTTAAAAGGGAACCGATGAAAAGAATGCAAAGAATGAAAAAAAAATCTAGCAATTCAGAGATTACTCAAGAAAGCCAAATCGTGAAGATACAGTTGAAAATGTCATTAGTCTACAGAAGAACAAAGTCTTGCAGCAGAGTCCAAAGTTTGGATTTGCCCAAAGCATCTAGGTTCTTTGTCTTTTGTATAAGTTAGACAACTTGTAAAAAAGAAGTTTCTTGTATGCTCAAACAAGGAGATAATGATACTCACCTCTTGGCTTGAAAACACTTGTCACCAAGGGAAGACTGGACTAAGCTCTCGATCATCATTTGATATCGAGTGTCTGAACCAGTATAAATATTGTATCTATTTATTGCTTTCATTTTATTGATATTTAGAATTGTTTCTAATAAATCATCGCAGCCAAAAAATGATAAACTCAAAGAGTTACAAATCTCTACTAAAGACCAATTATCATCTACAGACTACCTGAGTAGTTTGCATAGAACAACAGTCTGCATAAAATTAGTATTCCGCATAAAAAGGTCATAAAAGTCTTATACAACCTATTCACCCCTCTCTAGGTTGAAACTCAAACGTTGCAAATTTATAACAAGTGTCTGAACTAATATAAATACTGTGTCTCTTACTTGCTTTAATTCTCTAGTATTTATAACTATTAAAAATCAACCTTCACAACCAAACTGAGGTAAAATTCCAAGAATGGAAGTCTCTGTTGCAGACCTTGAAGTGTTAGCTTGGGTGGTCTGCATAGAATAGTGGTCTGCAAAAATATAATTCGCTACATAACCTTGCTAAAATTTGACTTAACCAATTCACCCCCGTCTAGGTTATATCTTGGACCTTACAACCTGTAAATGCTTTAGGATCTAGGATTGGACTTACAAACGAGGACCTACACAACAATGTAAAGGAAAGGTCATTCTTTTATTTTGCAATGAAGTTACTAACAATTTGTTTTTGCAAAGAAAATATGGCTCTACTAAAGCTTCCTTAATGTCCCAACAACGGAGAGCCACCAACATGTTCATTTTACAAGTTTAATCATTGGAAACTGAGGATGCTTGCAGATCTAGACTCAATAGATGAAAGAATACAATATATCATCACTGATGGATCACACATTCCAAAGATGCCAGATCCAGTAGATGCAACCAATGAATCGAACAAACGAAAATCTCTATGGCCAAGAGAAGCTTGGGATCTGGTACTCGTATATAGAAGAGCAAGAAACCAAATATTCAAAGTCCTTGATGACAATATGTTTGAGATAGTGGTTCATACAACCACTGCAAGGAAGACATGGGACGCTATACTGCTCAAAAATGAAGGGACAAATGAAATAAGGGAGAATAAGAAAGATATCTTGATGTAGCAGTACAATCAATGAGATCAGATGAGAACCTGGCCAGCTTTTATGAAAGGTTCGATATTCTCATCAACAATCTCAAAACTTTAGGAAAGACTTTCGACAATAAGGAAATCAACCTAAAGTTTATGAGATAACTTGAAGAAATCTGGGGAACAAAAAAACAGCTGTAAGAGAATCCAGAGATCTTGCCAGTACAATTATATGGTGTACTCCACACTTACAACCTAGAAGTTGAACAGAAGAGACAAATAGATGATTCCATGAAGAAAACTCAAGCTTTTAAAGCTCAAGAGAAAATCTTGAAGTCAATGGCAGAGGAGGATATCAGTGACACGTTTGCAAGTGAACAAGTACTATCCGAAGAACTGGCACTAATGGGAAAGAAGTTCAAAAAGCTCTTCAAAAAGAGAAATCTCAAAAAGAACTTCCCCACAAAGACAAAAGAAGCAGAGAAGGAAGTTTGCTATAACTATGGCAAGCTAGGACACTTTGATGCACAATGTATGACCCACACAAGAATCATCTACACAGAAATGCAAGAAGGATTATAGCAAAGGAAATCCAAGAAGAAAAGAAAGAAGCAAAGCCTATGCTGTAAAGACATGAAGTGAGACAGTCTCTGATGATGAAGAAATAATTTCAAATGCTCAGCTCTGTCTCATGATAAGAAATGATGAAAAGCAATAGGTATTTGACTTTTCTAACTCAGATGTTACCCTAGAGGAATTGAAGGAAGCATTTCAAGCAACCTCTGAAAGCTTTATTTCTCTTTCAAAGGAAAATAAAGAAAATCTTGAACTAATTGTAAATCTCAAAGAGAAATGCAATCAAGCATATAAAGAGACCAATAGCAGTCTAGTCAATGCTCAAGATAAACTAAATTTAGTAAATGAAAAGGCGAAGCTTCTTAACCAGTACTGGAAACACTCACATTGAGAAATACTAAGCTTCAAAAGCAGGTAGATGCATGGAACCTGTGTTTGTAGAAAATGCTCAATACGGATCATTCCTCCCATGATAAAATAGGGTTAGGTTATAATGACTGGATGAATAATAAAGAAAATGAAAAATTCATTACAAATAAGAAAGTAGAGCAAACTATTACAAAAATGTTGCAGAAGGCAAAACCTCTACTACATAGTCTATACAAAAAAATAAGATCTCTTCTGCTCAAATCCAGAGGGATAAAGTCTGGAGCAGACTATCAGCACGAGTTGATATAAAGTACCATAAGGTACAGAAAGCCAGGAATCCTAAGAAAACGTTCAATAAAAGGACTTATGAACTTCAGTATGCACCTAACAACTTAGTGTGGAATGACATCTCCAAAACAACCTAACTACTTAGAAGGCCACACTTGAGGCACACCTGTTCATGCTAAATACAATATACAAGGTGGAGAAACTTGAATGTTATAAGACCAAAGGTCTATCGTTGTACCTGTGATAAGTTTGGCCACAAGTCCTTTGAATGTTGGATTTCCCACAAGAAAATAATTCGAGTGTGGATTCTAAAGACTAACAAATGAGGACCCCTATGAGTGAGTACCATGTAAGAGCTCTTTATGTTTTAATGCAGAAAAATAGAGAGGAGTATGGTATCTTGACAGTAATGCTCAAGACACATGACAGGAAACAAATCCATACTTGAAGACTACAAAAATGAACAAGGACCTCTAGTCATTTTTGGAGGAAGAAATGAATGTAAAACTAAAGGTTAGAGAACTCTTGGTACAGGTTCCTTAATCTTTAGAGATGTAGCTTATGTCAAAGGCGTAGAACATAACCTGTTATCTATAAGTTAGCTATGTGATAAAAATTATGATGTCACATTTACTCATTAGTCATGTCAAGTAAAAGACAAAATCACACAAGAAGTCAAACTGTTAGGAATTAGAAACGACAATTGTTAGCTCCAAAGATTTAACCTAGAATGGGGTGAATTGGTTATATTTGATTTTATGTAGCGGATTTAACGTCTTTGAAGTTAACTATTATATGCAGACTACTGAGGTACTTTGTAACAGAGACTTAGTAGTTTGCAGCAGAGACTTCAAACTTTATAAGTTTGTCTCTAATTGCTTGTGATGACCAGTTTCTAACATTTCTAAATATATCAAGCAGTAAAAGTAAGTAAAGAACACAATATTTATGCTGGTTCAAACACTCATTATCAATTGATAAACGAGAGCTTAGTCCAGTCTTCTCTGGGTAACCAATTTAGTCAAGCAAATAGATTAGTTCATTATCTTTTTGTTTGTGGCTTACAAGATAACCTCTTTTTTAAAGTTAGCTAACTTGTACAAAAAAAAAAAGAAGAATCAAGATCTTTGCACAGATCTAATGAACTGGACTCTGTTGTTACTTTTTTCTTCTCTGCAAACTCGTGAACTCTCTTTAGTGTTCTTCTCGATTCAACTGACTTGAGTAATCTTTGAATCTCTGATTCTTTTTACATACTTGCTTTTCAATCACTCGTTCAATAGCCTTACTCTCTAAGCTTCTACGATCTCCTTTTATAGGCTCAAGGAATGAACCCGTGACTATGTATAGTATGAGATGTGACAGCTTGTCACATATATGCCCCAACTGATGTTGACAGCTCACCTACTTTACATTCTCGTACTGTCACCTTCTGTACCATAAATCTTCGTTTTGACTAACCTTAGACCTTTGACTTAAACCCCAGTAACCATCTCTGTTGTACTCCAGTCTACCTTGATCCATCTTTTTTGTCTTGTACATCAGTTATTTGTTCCAGTTGTTGTTGCATGATTGATTATTCTGGTTTTTCTGCATTATGATTTTCTTTAGGGTATGCAATTTCCATACACTCGTTTGTATCATGTTCATCATCTATGCATACACATTCCTCATCAAAAACATTAGCACGCATGGATTCAACGAAGGATACATGAACTGATTCCTCAACCATTTGTGTTATTATATTATACAATCTAAAGGCTTTGCTGGTTGTGGAATATCTTAAGAAGGTTCCCTCGTCTGTCTTAGGATTAAATTTCTCTATAAGATTTTTTTCATTGATATGCATATAGCATTTACATCCAAACACATGAAAGTATTTGACACTTGGTGTCTTTCCTTTCCATAATTCATAGGGGGTCTTTTTTTTTTTTGCAGTTTGTATATGATACATCTGTTTTGAATATAGCATGGACTATTTACTGTTTTTTCCCAGAAGCTTTTAGGTAAGTTTGCATCAACAAATATTGTCCTGGTCGCTTCTATTATTTTTCCTTTCAAATACACCGTTTTGTAGAGGTGTTCTTGGTGCTGAGCAGTTGTGTTTGATCAAATTCAGTACCATGATCACTTTTGATTGTGATTATCTCGATACCTTTCTCATTTTGAATTTGTTTTGAAAATCTAGTTAGCAGACTGCAAGTTTCGCTATTTTTCTATAGGAACATTACCCATGTGTATCTTGAGTAATTATTTACTATAACTAGAGTATACTTCTTTCTGCTTAAGTTTTCTACCTTAAACTATACCAAAAAGATCTATATGTAATAATTCCAGAATTCTATTTGATTCTGATGAATTTAGAGGTATAAAGCTTGCTCTAGTTTGCTTTCCCTCTTGACATGGTTTGTATAGTTTATCCTTTTTAACTTTATTTGTGGAAGATCTCTTACTAAGTTTTCTAAGGATAATCTCGCTATAGTTTTGAAATTAAGGTGAACTAATATTTTTGCTATAACTAGTTTATGTCTTCAGCCTCTTTTGTATAGAAACATGTTATTTGTTCTGACTATGATGAGTCAAAATCTACTGCATAAATTTTTCCTCTTCTAATTCCTACCAATTTGACTTCTTATGTGATTTTGTCTTTTACTTAACATGAATCATGAGTAAATTAAACATCATAATTTTTATCACACAGTTGACTAATGGGTAAAAAATTATGTTCTAAGCCTTTGACATAAGCTACATTTCCAAAGATTAAGAAAATTGTACTAAGGGTTCCATAACTTTAGTTATACCTACTTTTCCTCCTCAAAAAATGACTAGAGGTCTTTGTTCCTTTCTGTAGTCCTCAAAGATGGATTTATTTCCTATCATGTGTCCTGAGCATCCACTATAAGAATACCATATTTTTTTTGGAAAAACAAATTATTAGTAACTTCTTTGGAGATAAAAGAATGACCTTTTCTTTTCAAAACTGTTAAGTTTCGAAATTCAGGCTCTGATTCAAATTTTTAGGTCCAAAGATTCAACCTAGAGAGGGGGTGAATAGGTTGATTAAAAATATTTGATTTTATGTAGCGGATTTAACTTCTTTGAAGTTAACTCTTCTATGCATACTATTGAGGTAGCCTGCACTTTGTTTGGATGTGATGACCAGTTCTAACAGTTCTAAGTAAAGAACACAATATTATATTGGCTCACACACTCGCAATGAATTGATAAACAAGAGCTTAGTCCAATCTTCTCTTGGTGACCAATTTAGTCAAGCCAAGAGGTGTGAGTTCACTATCTTCTTTTTTGTGGCTTACAAGATAACCTCTTTTTACAAGTTAGGTAACTTGTACAAAAGATGAAAAACCCAGATCTTTGCACAGATCTAATCAACTCGACTCTGCTACAAGTTTTGTTCTTCTCTGCAGACTAGTGAACTCTCTTCAGTGTTCTTCTCAATTTAGCTCACTTGAGTAATCTTTGAATCTCTCATTATTTTTGCACTCTTGCTTTTCAATCACTTATCCAAAAGCAGGTTTAGGGAATGAACCCGTGACTATGTATAGTATCTGATGTGATAGCTTGTCACATGTGTGCCACAACTGATATTGATAGCTTATCTACTTCAGATTCTCATATTGTCACCTTCTGAACCTCAAATCTTCATTTGACTGGCCTCAGACCTTTGACCCAAACCCCAGTAACCATCTCTGTTGAAATTTAGTCTATTGTAACCTCAGTCGACACTCAATACTGTGAAACCTAGTATGCAAGAACTGAATGAGTTCTAAAGAAATGAAGTATGGTATCTAACACCAAGACCTAAAAATTATCCAGTTGTTGGCTGCAAATGAGTATTCAGAAACAAAACTGATGAAAATGGAATTGTCATAAAAAACAAAACTAGGTTAGTAGTAAAAGGATACTCACAAGAAGAAGAAAGTTGATGAGACCTTTGCCCCTGTTGCATGACTGGAAGCCATAAGGATGTTCCTTGCCTTTTCTGCATAGCAAGGATTCAAAGTCTACGAGATGGATATAAATAGTGCCTTTCTAAATGGAAAGCTGGAAGAAGAAGTATATATGTTGAACAACCTCCTGGTTTTGAAGACTTTAAACATCCAAGACATGTATACAAGTTAGACAACCATTATATGGACTAAAACAAGATCCAATGGCATGGTATGAAACTATCTCAACCTTTCTATGAGAAAATAAATTTCAGAGAGGAACCTAGATACCACTTTATTCCTTAAAAAGCATAAAGAACATATATTTTTAGTGCAGATTTACATTGATGATATTATCATTGGTTGCACTAATAATAAACTCTTTGAGCGATTTGGTGAATTAGTGAAATCAAAATTTCAAATGATCCTAATGGGGAAATTAAAAATACTTTCTATGACTTCAGTTACAACAATTAGAAAATGAGATCTTCTTGAATCAATCTTAGTACATAAAAAACACAATAAAAAAGTATGGTTTAGAGATTACAAGCCATATGAAAACCCTAATGAGTATATCAATAAAAATAGACAAGGATAAAAGTGGAAAGATAATAAATGAAACTATGTATAGCGGAATAGTAGGCTCATTACTATATCTTACTGTAAGCAGATCAGACATCCAATACTCAGCCTATGTTTGTGCTAGGTATCAATCTGATCCCAAGAAATCCTATTACACTGTAGTAAAGAGAATCCTGAGATATCCCAAATGAACTCCAATCCTTGGTGTATGGTATCCTAGGGAATCAGATTTTACACTAATAGGTTTTTCAGATGTAGATTTTACAGGTTATAAAGTTGACAGAAAAAATACTAGTGGATCATGTCAATTCCTTGGTGCAAGATTGATGTCATGGTTCGCTAAGAAGAAGACCACTGTGTCAACCTTTACTGTAAAAACAGAATACATAGCTACAGGAAGTTGTGCTGCACAAATACTATGGATGAGGTCACAACTTGCAGACTACGGTATGATATTCTTTGAAACCTTGATATTTTGTGACAATACGTCTACAATGGTAATTTTAGAAAATCCAATTTTTCATGTCAGAACCAAGCACATTGATGTCAGATATCAATTTATCAAAGATCATGTGCAAAAAGTTCAAATTAAATTGGAATATATTCCAACAAAAAAATAAATTATAGACATTTTTACAAAGTCTCTCGATAAGAGAAAATTTATTCAATTCCGTGGTGAATTGGATATACTTGATTCAAAACAATAAATTGGCCAAAATACTCTACTGCTCTACTGCACATGTAGAATGCAGATTAACATTATTTTATAATATGAAGACTAACATTATTTTACTCTATTACTTGCTGGACATGAGAAATGAATACTAGAGATAATATCGCTCTATTACATATCTATTTTTGAAAATAAAATAACATTACAAAAACTGTTTGCCTAAAATCACGTAATGGTGAAATCAAAGGCTGAAACTGCATAACAACTAGTTAATACTAGCAACGGTAATATTTTTCAATGGTTATGAAATCTGGAATTTTTTCAATTAGAAAAATCACTTTACTCTCTCATTTTCTATCTAAAACTCTAATTCTCTCTCTCTCTCTCTCTCTCTCTCATTCGTGCGCTCTACTGCACAAAACTATGAAACCCTAATTTCATAAATTCTCTCATGAGGAATGAGAAAAAAATGAGAAATTCATTAAAATCTTCTTGAAAAAATGACCAATACTGCGTCAAGCAGTCCCTAAAAGAGCCTCAAATATCATGAGGAACATAGTCCATCAAAGAAAATGGATATGTAGATAGGAGTGATATTCGATTTCAAGATGTAAAGTCCAAGATATAACCTAGATGGGGGTGAATAGGTTAATTCAAATTTTAAAAGTTTTATGCAGCGGATTAAAATTTTGCATACCACTGTTCTATATAGTCTACTTGAGTAGTCTGCAGTTCACAGTTTGAGGTCTAATATAGAGATTCTAATTATTGGAATTTGTCTCTCTTTAGCTATGAAGGTTGATTTCTAATAGTTCTATATATCAAGTAAATTGAGCAAATAAAGAGGCACAGTATTTATACTCGTTCATACACTTGATATTAATTGATAAACAAGAGGTAAGTCCAGTTTTTCCTTGGTGGCCATTGTAGTCAAGCCAAGAGGTGAGTATCACTATCTTCTTGTTTTTAGATTACGAGACAACTTCTTTTTTGCAAGCTTGACAACCTACAGAAAAGATAAAGACCCACGATCTTCACACAGATTCAATAATCTGAACTCTGTTACAGATAATGTTTTTCTTACAGACTATTGAAATCTCTTCTTTTCATAATTCAGATCTCTTGAGTAATCTTTGAGTGTTGATTGCTTTTGCATGCTTGCCTTTAAATTCTTATTCAACAGTATTTCTCCAAGAGCATCATCGGTTTCCTTTCATGGGCTTAGGAAACGAACCTACTGCAGCTTGACACTGTTTCTGATGCTGACATCTCGCCACTCGTGTCCCCCACTATCTCATTTTTTATGTTGGCAGGCCAATATCTCCAAAATTTGTGTCATTGCTCCTTTAACTCAAATCTTCGTTTGACTGACTCCAGACCTCTAACCCCAAAATCAGCAACCACCTCTGGTGCACCTAGTCTGCCGTACCTTAGTCTACATTCTGTACTATGAGACCTCATCTGCACTAGTCCATGCTGCAACCTCGTCTGCATCCAGATCTGCTGCACATTGATGCATTCTGTGTTGATCCTCGTCTGCAAGCTCAGTTCCTAGATCCTGAAGACTTTGAAGTTCTTTTTTGATTCATCAATGCCTTAATTGTTTATCCAAAGCCCTCTGTAGTAGTCTGCATCTGATGGCTCATCTCATCTTCATCATCTATAGCCGTCTCCTCTCCAAGATCCAACCTAGACTACAACTAACTACTTGACTTCTAGCCTAAACAATCTAACTATATTATCATCAATACATCTCAGTTTTGTTACATCAATTTCTATAAAATTGGAGGGATTGCACATTCTTATCAATCTCCCCCTAAATTGATATTAACAAAAACTCCTATGTAATACAACAAGATTTACAAGTTTTCTTGTTCTGAAAAATTACAAACCAAAAACATAAAGAAATGAAAAGAAAGAGTAGTAGAGATTTAAACTTATCTTTGATGCTCCTTTCCTTTACTGCGCTTATGCCTGTGTTCTTCATCTGAGTCTGGATCTTTCTTTTCTGGATCTTTCCTCTGAATCTCTATGTCGTCTATGTTCATCATGAAACTGTTTCCTCTGATGTCTGTGTCTTTGACAAGACTTTTCCCTTTCAGAGGAATGTTTGCTCTTTGTTGCAGAAGATTTCTCCCCCTAGGTCTCAGCTGGGGTCTTCTTCTGCTCTGCTGCAGGAATCATTTATGCTTCTTCTGTAGCTTATGTCTCCCCCTTTTTGTTTTCATTTAGGGTAGAGATAAGGGAATCAATGACAGTCCGCACAGCCTGAAGTTCAAAGAAGATGTTCTTCTGGACTACTTCAAGCTTGGTTTCAAGAAGTCCAAACTTGGTATCATTTATGCGTAGGGTTTCATCAAGCTGTTGCCATGTTGTTCGTAGTTTCTATTGATTGATTTGCAGTTCCTGTGCCATTCTTCTGAGATCTGCTTTGTGTTGGCTTTTGAATTTATTGAGATTTGAGGAGCTCAACATGGATTGTTGGAGATTGAGGGCATTTTCTTTCTTTATTTGATCGAGAATCCCTACTGTTAGCTTTTCAAGTGATGTGTGAAGTTCCTCAAAGCCCTGAGTTCGGATTTCCATTTCATGCTCGAATTCCTCTACTATAAGTTACAGAGTGTCAAGTAACTCATGAAGTTCATCTCTGTTTCATTCGTGCATGTTGTGGATTTCTTGGTCCAATTTTCCCAGTCTTTGATCTGTAGTATCCTCTGAAGTGGAGGAGGGTATTCTTTACACTGATGGTCTTGGTTGTACTGAGAGAATTTGAACATCAACATCGAATGCTGCCTTCATAGTCTACACTACAGAAGGAGAAGTTGTTTGGTCTGCAGAGGTACTGTTGCTTGGCATGCCCTTTGGAATTTGTATGGTAGGTGGATCTGCTTGTGTCTGTAGCTTTCCAAATAGGGAGGGTGGTGTAAATAGCAGATTGGACAGATTGTTTAGGGCAAGACGAGTTGGGGTTGATTGATTTGCCTCGTCTACATTCTTTGGCTCAACTGCATTGGAAGGACTCGTTAGATCCTATCCTGTTATTGATGTGGCTATTATGAGCTATTCTACTGTAGGAAATTCTTCTTCATATTCTTTGTGAGTTTCTTCCTCTACTATCACCTCAGGAAGTATCTTAGGTAGTGCTTTAGTACCACCTTCAGTTGGAGGTTGATCAACTTCTGTGGATTCCAGATTCTCAGCTACTTGCTCTTCAGCTATCACTACTTATGTTTCTATAGTTGATTCTTCTGTTCCATAGCCTTCTTCTTGAAAATCAGTGGAAGCTTCTAATTCCTCATTTGCAGTTTGCTCTTCTGTAGGTTCCTTAGTTGGTTATTCTACTACAGCCTTAGTTGGAATAGTTTGTTCCTCAACTCCTTCCCTTGCAACCTGAATGATGATATAATCATCATTATCAAGAGTATGAGGTTGTGGTTGGTCATTTCCATCATCACAAGATAGTTGATATTCTCCCAAGTCAGGTCTTGAGAGAAAATCATATATTTCTTCTTCTACTGCAGTAAGGACATGCTTTTTCAAGAGCTTTTGGAGCTCAGCTTTAATTGTGGGGTTGTTGACAAACTCAATTCGTGTGAGTATTGCATGTCTTAGCCTGGTTATCTTCAAGGTAGAGTCCTTGAATTCCAGAGCGCCATTTAGGAGAATGTGAGCCTCCTTAGGTCTTGTTGACCTAGTGACAGTCTTCATCTATAGTTGAGCTAGTTGAACAGCCTCTGCTTCTATCATCCTTTTGGATTCTTCAATTAAAGTATGAGATCAGTCTAGATTGACTCTGTAGAGAGTCTTGGGTATAGGGACCAGAATTGGTATAGAGGATCTTGTTTGTCTTCTAGTCCTTGTTGGCCTCTTTATAGGAAACTTGTGTTGAGCCACAAACTCCTGAATCATACTGTCTTTTTGTTCTTTCAGTTGTTGTTTGGCTTGCTTCTTCTCTTTCAGCAGTGACGAGGTTGTTCTTGCTATTCTGGTTCTGAGCAATTGAGCTTGTTTTTCTATTTTGCACACTATCTGCATAACTGTATCAATGACTTTCTCTGGAGAAGGTCTTACTTTTGTTGTGGTGGTGGTTGTCCAATCCTCTATTGCAGTGGACGGTTGCTCTTCTGTAATTGCAGAGGTGTCTATTCCACTGCTTGTGAATGGAATTATTGCAGTGGTTGTTGGCTCTACTACAGTTGATCCTATTATGAGGGAGGGTGCAACAGAGACAGATTGAGTTGGCTCCGTCTATAGAGCTATACAAGTAGCTTCTATTCTCCTTATCTCATTTTTTGTATATCCTTCAGCGATGAGTCTTTTCCTGAACTGAGCTCTAAGGCCTTTAATAGTTTGCTCCAACTGCAAATTCTTCTGAGTTTCCAGAATGACATTTCTAAGGTTCTCGTCTGCTCCATGCTTTAACAGTTTCAATCCCATATTAGCATCATGAAGTGCAACCAGCTCTGCTGCCTTAGGAGGCATTCTTGAGGACGAGGGCTCAGTTATGGCTTCAATTTGTACATCTGCAGACTCTACTTCCACCTCCATTAGACTGGATTCTGCAATGGGATGGTCTGAGATGGTTTCTTCATCGGAACCTTGCATGATTAGCTTCCTTTTTGTTGTTCTTTACTATGTTTTCTTGAGTGGTTGGGCTCTTCTTGCTAGTGCTTTCTTGATATTCTTGGTGGCTGATCTTGTTTGTATTGCAGTGGTCATTTGCACTGCTTGTTTTCACGTCTGCACTTCTACAAACTTGGGTGGCTTGTCTGCAGATTTGACAACTGTCTTTACTACTTCAGTCTATTTTGTCAAACCAATAGGCTGCTTGCCTATCTTTTTGACATCGATTTGTTTGGCCATAGTCCATGGCCTCTCTGCCTTGTCAGACAATTGTAATTTCTATTTGATAAGAATACTTATTACCCTTCCAAACAATGGTTGTTTTGATTGCACAGCTTTTGCAATTTGATACATAATCAATTATGCCCAATTGACTACATGTCGAGAAAGAATGGCACACATGATCTCCTGCTGATCAGTTGTGATCTGATCTTTGCTGAATTCCCTTGAAAGAATGACTTTCTTAACGATATTAGCAAGCAGTTTGTGTTGTTTGGATAAGAACTTCTTCATAGTTCTTATTCTTTTATTCCACTTGTCTTCTGGAAGCATGGCATGCCTCACTGTTGTCACAATCTCAGGTGGAATTATCCTTGATCCTTCAATTGAAAGATTGAAGGTCTGAGTAAGGTCTTCAGCCTTGATGTAGATGGCTATCTTCGATGCGGTAGGGGTTTGCTACAGAGGTTCTTGAGTCCAACTTCTTAAAAAAGATCTGCAACCTCCTTTACTTCATTTGATTCATTTTGGAGTTCGATTCTTCTAGATAGGCTAGAATAATCGGATTTAGAGCTCTTAGAACTTTTCTTTGAGATGTTTGATGGAGTGTTGGTCATTTCGAAGAATGAGTTTGAAATATCTTGAGTTTCAAAGTTGAACTTGAAAGAAATTAAAAGTTAGGGTTTTCAGTTCTTGATTGCAGTAGAGGGGTTTAGGATTAGAGAGAGAGAGAGTATGAGAGAGAGCGTAAAGTAATTTTTGTTTAGAAAATTTCTCCTTTTATAGTCTCTAAGGATATTACCGTTGCTAGAAGTTTGTAGCCGTTACACAATGTCAGCCAATTGTTTTGACCATTGCGTGATTTTCGCAAAACGATTTTTGTAAAGTTAATATTCTTTCCAAAAATGAATTACAGTGAAGCAATATTGATTTTCGTTTGCATCCACGTAAGCGGCATGCAGTAGAGTGATAATGCTTATCTGCATGAATAATGCTAGTCTGCGCTCTACATATGCAGTAGAGTAATATATTAGATGAACATTTTTGGCCAATTTTACTGTTTTAAGTTAAGTATTCGAAACTCTCCTCTAAATTGAGTAAATTTTACTCTCATCAAGAGGTTTTGTAAAAATGTGTTCAACTTGTTTTTCTGTTGGAATACATTCCAATTTAATATGTCCTTTTTGCACATGATCCCTGATAAAGTGATATCTGACATCAATATGCTTGGTTCTTGAATGAAAAAGTGGATTTTCTGAAATAACCATTGCAGATGTGTTGTCACAAAATATAGAGGTTTCAGAAAATGTAATACCATTGTCTGCTGTAATACCATTGTTTGCAACGTGTGACCTCATCCATAGTATTTGTGCAGCACAGCTTCCTGCAGCAATGATAGGAATGTGTAATCCCTCCTTTGTGTATAGAAATTGATGTAACAAACTCAAATGTATAAATTGTAATATAGTTAGATTGTTTAGGCTAAAAGTTAAGTAGGAAGTTACAGTTGAGGTCAGATGCAGAGTACAGACGATTGCAGATACAGAGGGCTGATGCAGACTGCCTGGTGCAAACTTTTATAAGGACTCTAGATGAACATCTAATATATATACAAGAAACAAAAGAATTGAAGGCTTCATTTTGAAGACTGAGCTTGTAGACAAAGACCAAGATGGCAAGGCATAAGGCAGAATCAGACTCTGTAGTCTAGATGTTACAGCAGAGACTGTTTGCAGACGAGATATTGCAGCAGAGATTGTGTGCAGACGAGATGTTGCAGCAGACTGGATTTCAGTAGAGATGATTGTCAGGATGTGATCTTATGTTTGAAGTCAGTCATGTGAAGATTCAAATTAAAGTAGCAACGACACGAAAACTGGGATAGTGGAATGCCAGCGTTGAAAACGAGATGGTGGCAAACACTAGTGGGAAAGTGGCCCTCCAAGAACAGGGAGTTGTCTACAGCAAAGGTTCGTTCCATAAGCCTATAAAAGGGAACCGGTGAAAGCTTACTTGAGTGCTGCTGCTGATTGATCTCAAAAAGATTACAAAGTACAAAGAAAGTGCAAAGCAATCTAAAAGAGTTTTCAGAAGACTACTCAAGTAAGCTAAGTCGTGAAAGCCAGCCAGAAGCATCACTCATCTGCAAGAACAATTCTTGCAATAAAGCTCGAGACTCAGAGCTGTGCAAAGATCTAGGTTCTTAGTCCTTTAGACAAATTAGAGAATTTGTAAAAAGGGAAGTTTTCTTGTAAACTAAAAACAAGAAGATAGTGATACTTACCTCTTGACTTGACTATATTGGTCATCAAGGGAAGACTAGACTAAGCTCTCGTTTATGAGTTGATATCGAGTGTCTGAACCAGTATAAACTTTATGTCTACTTAATGCTTTCATTTCAGTAATTTTAGAATTGCCCTTGATCGATTATCACAGCCGAAATAGGGATAAAGTCTCAAAGAGTCACAAATCTCAAAGTACAGACGAGACAATCTCATCTGCAAACTAACTGAGTTGTTTGCTTACTGCATTAGTCTGCACCAAATCATTATTCCGCATAAAAGACCAATAAACGTCTATACAACCTATT
>LIEC01007407.1:0-82911 GCA_001925005.1 Drosera capensis
GTATCAATGAGATGAAATACTGGAAGGCAGCAATCCAAGACAATCCTCCAAGCGTCACCACTCTGTCTAACTGCAGTTTTCTCAAGGACAACCTCAACAGCCAATTCACCCTTATGACTGTCAGAAGCACCACGTATCCAAGTTGTACTCTCTGGACTCACCCATATCACGTTGACTGCAGAAATCCGAGGATCACCTGCAAGGTTCATACAAGAAAGCATGCCAACATTTCATTAAGCTCAATTCCAAACATAAGATACTTTGCTTATGTTACAACATACAATTGGTTTGTTAACATTCTCATGCTTGAACACAAGATAAACAAGTGCATAAGATTTCAGCTTGTATGCTTCCAAGTTCTAACCCATATCACTAGCGAAGGCGAGTGTTTTGCGTCAGTTGATTTTTATTTTATTTTTATTTATTTTGGTGGGTCGGACTTCGGAGGTTATTAGTATCCCGAGGTTTAGGTAAAAGATGTTGAAAAGAACTTTCATTCAAATATCTGATAGACTACAACTCACATTCTCCACCATGAATAAAAGAACAGAATATAAAGAAAAAAATACTACTCGTTAACTTGCCCAGTAAGTAAAAGCACAGAAAATTAGAAATGATAATGTTTAGGAGTATAGAAATAAAAACACCAACCTTTAATAACTGTATCCAACAGAACAGGACAGACAACATCCGCCATCACATGAGATACTTTCTCCAAATGATTGTCTGTTACATCTTGCCAAAAGAACTTTAAGCATGGCATATCAGACCATTTACTACCATGCTGGAAGCCACAACATTCACTGCCCAAAGAGAACCATAACCTTAGACACCAAACTTTTCATGCTGATCACATCTCAAACGTATGACATTAAAGAATGAACTCCTTGAAATTAAAACTTCATCAAACAGACAATTAGATAGTACAAAATCGAATAAATCATATAATCAGCAACCTTCAAGAGCAAACACCTTACCTGTTTGACAAAAGGATCTTTTTGAAATGGTAGCCAAAGTTCTTTTTCTTCCGAAACAAACTGATTTCATCCTGGCACTTCTCCAGCACATCATGCATGTTTATGTTCCAATCATTAAGCAAGGCCTGTACAAAGGACCCAAATAAGCTCTTATTCTACAACTTCTGATAGGAAGAATTTCCTGAAAACCTAACAGTAAGAAATTGAATACCTTATTGAGATGGATATGACCAACAAGGCCTGTGCCTAAGTCAGAACTTTCAGACACATCTGCCGGACCTCTGTACCTGTATGAATCAATTTATCTATAACATTTAAGTACATACAACTAAAAGACATTTCAAATTGGTAGAGGATCATCACATACTTCACCATGGAAAGATAATTTCATAGCGCAACAACATAACAAGCAGAATATAAAGGACAATGGCAGTTAAAGATTTTCATCTCTTTCCAAGCTTAAGTTAGTAAGACAAAGAGGCTTGAGGAAAATCATTGCAAGCAAGGACGATGATCCTTAGAAAACCTTTAAAGATAAGCAGTCAACAATCTTGAAGAAACTTCAAAGCAGCAATCCTAGCACAATTCACCAGCCCAGATCCATTTCACTACTACTATGAAAAACTTGCATGCAAGGAGATACACTTAAAAATGAAAATGCAAACTTACTCAATCAGAAATTCAACTGCAGCATCTCTCAAGCTAACCTTCTTCAGTAGGTTTTTAACCAGGCAGGAGGCACGTTCCCGACAATATTTCCCACCACAGGGGCAGTCATTTAGGTACAAAATGACACGCCGGTCCAGGATGTCATTCCGGAAATTAACACGGCAGAACAGTATTTCCTGGATGGATGGAAAACAAAACACCATTAGGAAAATAAAAATTGATTCCACTCCTAATTTTACCCATGAGAGACGCTTGAAAACTGCAAGCCTAGTCCATAAGTGATGTAGTGGTCAGAAAGTATGGATGACATTATTCATCCCAGACACGGTTCATGAGTGTCATGAAAGGGTGACAGCGTAAGGAAAGCTGAAGCCTAGCACCGGTTATATTAATTGCCAAACCAAAACTTTAAACTGCACATCAAGGGGTTCAAGTCGAAAGATGGCAATGTCAATGTGGATGCACCATATTTCCGAGATGCTGACTTGCATCATTTTCGTCTGATTTCTCTCTCTGAACTGACTAAACAATACAGATCAGTTATGCCCCTGGAAGAAAAGGCAAATGTGAAGAAATCATACCTTCATCATATCCCAGGATGAATTACTGCTCGGGGAAGAATCAAGTACCGCCTTGTATGCAGGATTTGACATCGCCGTCGCAGCCAAGACCCCAACAGGTTCTCCAGCCGGAAATAAACTTTGGGATTTCCCCACATTAAATCCATAGTCAAACTGAATAATGGAGTTACTGCAGATATTTCTCACTGTGCCATCATAACAGATGGCAACATCTCGTAGTATGGCCATCAAGTTCTTAAAAAGTGTACCAGGCTCGGCCAACCCCCTTGATGATCGAATTATAACCTCTCGAGTAGCAATTGAGTGTACAATTGCTTCATAGGGATCCAACCCATGAATAAAAGAACTCTTAACGAGGCCGAATTCTTCAGAAGGGTACTCACTTCCATATGGGTATTTCCTCTGGAATAGAACAGACACATCATCTACTAAGCTCCTCGAATAGAATTTCCCTTTATCGAACAGTTGCAATCCTAAGAATCCTATCTGCTGTACAATTTTGTTAATACCAGAATCACTCTTGGAGTCTATCAAAAAGCCAAGAGCCGATGATTTCAGAATGAAGTTAACAACAGGCACTTTCAGAAGTCGTATATATTTGTCCATCTGAAGCTCAACTAATTCATTATATGTAGATCTCAATTGAAACAACAAAGGAGCGATATCTTGAATCTGCATCTGGATGTTATGCACAAAGGCTGAAGGAATGTAGAAATCTTTTAGACCAACACTGAAACCCTCAGCATAAATATTTTCCATCAGAAGGGGCTGAAGAGAATCAAAGAAACTCAAAGATTCTTTGGGACCTTTGATAAAGAATATTGAAGCAACAATGTCATTAATCACGGATGACATGACATCCCTGTTGCAATCGATTGACACTATGTCACTCCTTCGAATTAAATATCGATCTCCAGAGCAGTCAAAATCAGAAGGTAAAGCAGTCTGCAAGACTTGCAGGGCTGTCCAACGAGGACCAAATAAGAATGACTTCTGTACTGCTGGAGGTGGCAAGGGAGCAGAGGCGAACATTGCGAGTTGCTGAGCCCATGATTTATCCAGAAAGTGAACCTGAAGCATCATTTTCAAAGAGAGCAAAGCATCCGTAGCCAGCTGTAAATTAAGATTTCCAGTATGGGAGCTAAGTAATTGTTTCTCAACTGAAAACAACTCCATAACCTCTGCTCTTGCAGAAAGTGACTGAGGATAGAACAAATGTACGCAATCACCATCAAAATCAGCTGCCAGAGGGCTACACATCAATGGGTTTATTTTCACAATGCTATCATCATGAATGTAAACAGATAGCGCTTGCAGAGAGTGCTTGTGTGTAGTAGGAGGTCTGTTGACAAAAACAATATCGCCATCCATAATTCTCCTATGTACAACTTGACCAGATTTCAAGAAAGTGTGCCCCTTGGAGCCCTCTCTCAAGGAATACGTCGAGCGTCCATCCTTAAATGTCAGGCACAAGTTCTTATCCACCAGACTCTGCAGATAGTTGATGTTATACGAATTAACTCTCTCCTTGAATGTGATTTTGTGGGCAACTTCGGCCGGTATACCTATTTCGTTGACCCGTTTATATGCATCTCCAGTAATTACACTACGAGAAGAGAAGCCCGATCCTTTGCTGATAAATAATGTCCTCATTTTCTCAAGCCAAGCTTTAGTCGAGGAATCGCTTACTTCCTTGCTATACCCAAATTGCTTAGCCATGTCACGAGATGCCTACAAAACAAGTTTGCATTCAGAAAAGATGAGCAGAAGAAGGTAGTTTAAAATACAAAACTACTGTCTTTGCCTCTTTCACTTTCTTCCTCTTTCCTGCCCAGGAAAGATGCAGAAAATCGGTTTGTAGTCAAGAGCTCAAAGGTAAACCACAGGGATACCAACAACAAGAAAGAAGTACCTTGCCAGCGCCTCTGAATTGAAGATACTGTGCAATTGCCACCTGCAGCTCATTAGCTTCAACTTCATGAGATTCGAAATTAGGTTCACCAGACCGCGAGCTTTTAATGTTCTCTATTTGCTTCAGAACTTTTCTCAACATAACAGTAGAAAGATCCTGTACAGTTCCAGAAAAACAAAGTTAGATAAATAAGCTGAGCAAACATGGAGATCCCTAGGACTTCAATAGTTTGGAAATTTTACTGACCGAAGACATAACAACAACACCATCTGAAATGTCAGGTACTGTCAAACAATTAGGAGGAACCGGCAGATAATGCAAAACATATCCATCTTGGGGAAAATATCCCTTCTTCACAAGTTTCTTCCTTGTTTCCTCGGGAAGCCTTTTCAGAATAACTGAAACCTGATGAGGACAATCATAACAAGTTACCAGCCAACTATTAATAATTCAGACCTGAAAACATTGTTTGGACCAGGAAAAAGCGCAGAAGCAACATGTAGAAGGAAACATACAGAAAGCCACATCATACCAACCAAAAAAACGAGACTTCGATACACAAAACAAAGTTAGCATCAAGAATAATTACTAATGACGATAAGAACAAAAACCTCAAATGGGAGCAACGTCCTCGAAAGCCTATCACCATATCGATACCCGTATCTTTCTAAGAAGTTCCAGGCACTCCCTGATGCCTTCATTTTGGTCCATCTGGTCGGTAGTTTGAGTTCTAAATAAACTGCTCCATCCGCAGTCTTGTTTTCTTTTATTGAGACATGAGCAGTTTCCTGGAAGAAGTCAAAAGCAAAGTTACATTCAAAATCATATAAGACAAATGACTATATCGCAGCATCATTTTGGGAATACGATCGACAAATTCAAATTTAGTTAGATTCTAAACAAAGCTTCACACCATCATTTTTACTCTTTCAGCAAAATCCATATGTAAAGTACACACAAGAAGAGGATCGTCAGATCAGAGCCAATGCTCTATTGAAGTAGCATCGAGTTCAAACTTGAAAAACCTCTCACGCCAAAGTAAGGGAGCATGAAAACATGAAAACAACACCAGATATACTAAGTCACTGCTTTAAAATGTAGAGAGAGTGACAAGAGAAACTGAGCAGCATTGAATAAAGGGGAAGAGGCACGTTCAACAATCACTCAGACATTCATCAACTTAGCTCAAGTGCTCGAAATAGTCAAAAGTCCATCTAAGGTATGCATGGATGCAACCTCATAGCCTCATAACGCTTTTATTAACCGTGACCCATCGAACGAAAAAAACGTAAGAGGTAGTAGGGTAAATTGATGCAACCTATAGTGACGTGCACAGTCATTTGAACACGTAAAGCTGCAGACAAGTAATAAGAACTGTTTAAAATTGAGACAGCATTCAAACATTTACCGGACAACAAGGTGCTAACAAACTCTCCAAGACGCCGCCAGACTTTAACGACAACTGAAAAAGAAAATCAGCCCATCAAATCAAAGAATATAAAGAAACACCACACAAAGCACAACTATGTTAAGGACTTGAAGACAGTAGAGACATGCTGAACCAAAATGAAGAACCAATACTTGAAGACAGCATAGGCATACTCAGTCAAACAAAAAACCAATCAATTCCACAAGCAATGGGCTATGCATGAAAGAGAGGCTATGGGTGATATACTCTTCAATTTAATCCTCAGAAAATAGACGAACGGTCTCAACAGAAATGCTTATTGGTAAACAAGCATCAGTTCTGTACGAGATCATATACTTCAAGGTCGATCAAATATGGGCATTGAGCAAGATGAACACTATCCAGTCCACCTCCTCAGGACCTCAACAGGTACAGGATGGTATCAACTCAAAGCCCAGTACTTGATTCGTATCCAGGGATTCAAAACCCAGGTACAGTAATCATGAGACTGAAGCTTTGATTGAAAACCATGGACTCAATTCGTATCCAAGGACAAATTACCATGAAGCTCACTTTTACCCCTAAAAAAAATGGTGAACTCAACTGTCAGGACTCAGGAGTACAAGGGAAACTACAATGAGAACACACATGCATTAAAGTAAATAAATTTCAGGCCCATGCCAAACAAAATGAAAGAAAATCCATACGAGAACCTCATTGGGACAATCACTTTAGCACTTAATATATGATTGCCCCTGCTGACACAGTTAAACAGAAAGGGGCAGGAAGATTTGTATCACGAATATTTCTGTTCTGCCGTCGAGACTTGCAGTTGATATACTACATGCCTCAAGCTGCATTCCAATAACAAAAACAACAATGGAATACGGATGACATGTGAATATTCAATCTGAAAAAGAATAAATAATAGAAACGAACTACCTTGTGACTCTTCAATTTAAGGCACTTCAAACACAATTGGCTTAGTAGTCGCTTCAACTCAATGACGTGAGAAGGATGATAAACAGGAACAGGTAATTCAATGTATCCGAAATGACCTGAAAGGCATACCATTTAGATTAACCAAGAGTTAATAGCTCAGTGACAATCCCTGCAAAGTGCTCATAGTGCAACACAACAATCAATATTAATGCTACTGTCCATAGTTTTTAAATCACATGGTTCAATCCAGAACTTGGGTGCTTGAAGATCAGGGCCAAAGGTGAAGGCAAACACTGATAGGATTCATGGTCATGATAACCCCACGGCTTTTGATAATTTAGGGATATCAATTGAAGCAAGCTCAGATCCAACAAGGAGTTGCATGTTCTCAAGTACGAATACATTTCTACCAAGCTTTTGAGATAGAATCTCCTTTCTAAAGCACAAGTTCGTGCCTGCTTATTAGGATAGACCGATAGAAGACCGGAAACACAGGATCGTAGAAGATGGAAACAAAGGATCGCTGCCATCATATCAGGCCAACTTGTCACTTAACTAATTTTCGTGTTCAAGTTTAAGGACTTGTCCTCCACAAGCAAGTAGCAACATATCCTACCCCCTCTTAGATTGACACCCTTAATAAGGAAAACAGATTAACCAACAAACAGAACAACATAAAAATATGTATTAAGCATTCCTTGCCTTCGCAGTTTCCAGGTTCGGCAGTACCGCACGCCTCACATTTGCCAAATTCCAATGGTAGACCCAAGAAAGGATTTCCGAGCTGGGTTGCATGGCTAATTGAACAGTCACTGATTGAAGCTTTACTCTACAACCATAACAAGACAACATGATCACACGACAATGACGACACACTCCCCACAGTTAGAATACCCCATAAAACGCCATCGTTAAAAAGCGCTTACAACTTGGTGTGCCGAAGCCAACCCAAAACTTATGCCAACTATCTCCCCATCCTGAATGGTCGCCTCCACAGTCTCCTCCATCCTTTCCAGTCAAACAAGAACCCTGAACGTGTCCGAACCGGAAAAAAGTATCAGTGCAACAAAGAGAACACGCTTTTAAGCTCGAAACTACACCCAGAAACGAAAGGAAACCAAAAACCACCCACCTAGACACACACTTCTCACTCCCCTCCAACTGCAGCCTCCATTTTCACTCCACTCATGCAAATCCCATTGAAATCCCCCAGCCCAAAAACAAAAACAACAAGCTCATGACTCTCCACACCATTTCCGAGATCCAAAATCAACCCACCAATCCAAAAACAATATCCCAAAAACCCTAAACTCTAACCCTAGAACCCACAACAAAACCACAAAATGCCTCAAACCCTAACACAAATCACCAAAATCAAACCCAACCATGACCCAATACAAACCCTAAACAACCTCCAAAACCCAAAAATTCCACCATGCAACACAACAAACACATCAAAAAAATTATAATCAAATTAGTCAATGAGACTGACAAGAGACGCAACCTCCAGATTGGAGAGCAGCTAGCGGTAGTGCGGCGAGGTCGGCGGCGACAATGTCGGCGGCGGAGATCGGAATCGGAGAATCGCCAGCGACGAAGTGGCATGGAGAGAGGAGAGGGGAGAGTGAGAGAGAGGAAACGGTGGAAAACAACGGGGAGAGAGATGATGCGACTTGAGAGTGAGGAATAGAATGGAGGGGTAAAATGGGCATTTGGGAAAAGAGGGGAAACAGCATCTTTGTTCTGTTGATGGTGCGTGATTGATTCTATGGCATGGTGTAACCTTCCTTGGTATATCTGTGGTGCATCAATTGTATGAGTGATGGCAATGAGAAATGTTACTTCTAATTGTGTCACACCGTAGTTTGAAGTTTATCTCGATAAATTTTCGTTCATGACATTGTTATGAAAGTTTGGGAAGATACCAGTATATGGGATCAGCTCTAGAGAGTTTTTATGGCAATCAAGATCATTGATCCTAGTACATCATATTATTGTTTAGCTTTCATTAAGCTCAATACAGGTGAATTATTGTTCTTCTTTGTAGTCTTTTCTCTATGGACTGTATATGGCCAAGGACTGAAGGCCTGTGGGCTTCTTTGGTTAAGCCCTTTGGCACCACTGGATCAACCATTGGAATTTGGGTCTCTTGGTCTAAATCAAGCCCAAAGATTTGCAACAGGAGTGTTAGACGTGTCAGTGTCAACCAACTGTGTGACCTCCTGAGGTATCCAAAAATTGATTCAATAATAAATAATTATTTTAAAATAATAACAATATAAACTTGTATTGAGAAAATATGCGGTCTCTAAACATGACAATATAAACATTTTATAACATCTCTATGTGATCATTTACTGATACTGGCTTTGGAATTGCACATCAATCAACAAATGCAAATACACGTAAGATACAATTCAGCACAATGTCTCTGAATGAACCTCCCGTTTCTTGCTTGGAGAGGCTGGATGATATTGTTTTCCTGCACCAGCAGTTACTGTTTGAACAGGACCACAATATCACAGGACCGACTACATAGCAAGTTTGATCGACGATTCCACGATTCAACCCTAAAGACTTACCTTGCAGTAATCTATCAGACACGTCGCGTTACATCCATTAGCAGGAGTTCACGACAAACTTGTAGCAATAACAGAACACTACAAAGCAGAGCGAAATAACGAAAGAACGACGACCACTAGGTCCATTGTGTACTACATTCCCCCTTTCTTCGACCTCCGAATGTCTTCTCTCATCTCCAACATTCTGGAGTGAGCGAATGATCCCTGCTCGAATCCTCGCAGTAGTTATAAAACAGGTATCGTCTCTGAACCCATCTCATCGACCAAAACTGTCGCTTCGTGAGACCACCCGATCTGTAAGGAGACACAGACACAGGGCGACACCAAAGCGGAGCATAGGCCGAGCAACCAGCTGCCTTGAAGTTTGTGTATTCCGCGACGAAGGGTTGGTACCTATAATCAGCTTTGTATTTGCCATCTTCAGTTGCCCAGGAGGATGCATCCCATATTGATCCATACACTGACATTGGCCTCAAGGGGAATGTATAGGGGCTTTTCCTAAGGTACCTCCTTATTGGTATATCATCCACCAAAAATCTACAAAAAAAAAAATTTGCATCAAACACACCAAAAGTTATTAGATGTTTTTCAAAAGTCGGAATGTTATAACGATATCATGAGTAACCATTTCAAAAGTAGTATTACGAATCAAAGATTTGATATCACAGTTACGACGGACGGACATTGAAAGTTATACAAAATAGAATATGATGACTAATGTAGACTCACATGATCTCTTTTGGGCTCCAAAAAATGGCATAATGATGAAACCCTCTGGTTGGATCAAACCAAAGATGAAACTTCATTTCTCGTCCGATGATGTCTCCATCTCCGCTCCCACTTATATACACATTTGTTTGTAACACATATGGTTTACCAAAAGTGGTGCCAAGAAACTCGATGTCGACTTCATCGTGGTGCCCTGGATGAACCTCGGCGTTCGATAACTGCAACAAAAATTAAAATAACATCATATATCATATAGTATTTGCCATTACACGATAGAAATGTCAGTTTCCTATCTGGAGACAACAGGACTAAAACATCTCGAGTGTATACACTTTTCGTGTGTCGGTGCTTTATTTACAGAGTAGTAGTACCACTTATTAGAGCAAAAAAGTGCAACAAACTTTCCGTTCACCGGACAAAAACTTAAAAAAAATATAACTAAAAAATAATTGTTTTTAACAATTCTCGTGACACCGACAACAAAAGATCGATGTGCTCACATAAAAGGCCGTAATGACTCCAGCAGTGTAACCCTGTTGCAACTTGATTGACGCTCCAAAATACCCCGATCTATAGTATCTTCTCGACTTAAACCCGCTCCCTACATCATAATAACCATAACCAAAACGATTAAATTCAAATTAATCATCTCCATCTCGAACCATCAATGCCCACAAGCATTAATCTATGATATCGAACCTGTAGACGAATCCAACCAAATGGTGAGCGCGTGCTGGTCGAACTTCTGGTGCTGAGGACCCCACAGGTTTTCGAACCCCTGGCTGTACCTCATTGACCTGAACTTGGTGCTAGGACGGTAGCCGGGGGACGGCGGCAACACGTGGCGCGCGATGGTGGGTGATGATAGGATGATTAGTTGTGTGATTAGGGAGAGGGAGATGATGAGGGAGAAGGGTGCCATGGATGCGTGGAGCAATGTGATGAGGAAGATTTAGGGAATGGAGTGTTTATAGGGAGGAATGTGAGTGAGAGTGTGGAGTGGATGGAACTATGAAAGTGAAGATATGTAGGTCCAATTAATTAGCTCTATGAGTTGAGAACATTGTTTATAGGAATATACCGATCTTGAGCGTCTGAGAAGTATAGATGTATGAAACGGACTCTATCTCAAACTCATGTCGAATATCTGCACTTATGCTTAGTGGGTTGTCCACCTCTTTATGTATAAATTATTAGTTCTCAGTGATCGAAAATATTCAAAAAAATAAAAATATTGAGTATTTAAGTTTTTTTGAATCTTTTAAAAGTGATATACTAAAACATAAATTGTATTAAGAGTCGTTTCTTTATGTGGAAACAATTCTTTATTAAGAGACGGTTCTTATATTTTGATTCAATTTTTCGTACAATCTTCTATGTGATCAATCAGAAAACAAAAAATACAGAAATAGTAAACTACAAGTGACATCAGATTTATAGTAATTCGTCCACAACTTAAACAATGAGTTATATTCACTTTTCACACACATCAATTACACTATGCAAAACCACTTTACAAGTGCTCCCTTATTCACTTGCTCACAGATCATACATTGTAAGACTTCACATGTAGTTTTTAACTGTAGGATATTTACAAATCCGTTTATCCTACGTATATCCCTAAGATAGAAAAAACTCAATTACAAACACACCCTAATGACCGTACAACCTATACAAACCTAGGTCCAAGGTTCTCACGCGACACAACACTCCACGAGCATGATTTGACAAACAACTTGATAACAAATCGACTCAACAAAATATGCAGCTTGATACCTTATTTTAACCAGTGAAAGCATGAGCATTAAAAATTTGAATATACCTTAAATCTTCATACAAAACATGAAATCCAAATCTTTAGAATCATCAAATGTAGGTTGTAAATTTTTTATCTTGAAAACGCTTGAAACTTTTTTCCTCCAAAACTCTTTGTGATTCGTATACCTCCAAAATGTTTTTCTGTTTTCTTAAATAATACTAATTGAAGAACAGAGAGTGCAGAGGTGGAAAAATATGGGGAGAAATAAAAAATAATCTGATTAAAATCTTTTTTCATATTCTCTTAAGATTTAAGGATATTCCTTACCAACAAACGGCTAGTCAACCCATACCTCCACTTAAAACGTTTCATGTATTAAAAAGATATTTTTTCACAACAAAAAATCATTTAAAATATTTAGTAAATATCTTTTTAAAACATTATCCGAAAAATCAGGAAATTATAACAAAATTTGTTACTAACACAAGAGACGATTCTTGGTAAGGATCGACTCTTGTAAAAATATTTTTTTCTTTGATAATTCAATAGATCCTAAGTACTCATTATTTGCTTGATCCAAGATTCCATGAGATCCATAAAATTTCAAACCTAAAATTATGCACCTACACACATTAAAACTTAAAACAACATCAATGCAGTGCTATTTGTTTTCATCAAAATACATGAGGTTCTACAATTTCCCCTTTTTTGATGATGACAAACAATTGACAGTGATAATGAAAATATTCAAATAGTTTCAAAGACCGTAACAACTCCTACCTTCAAGGATGAGCTCTTCTGAAGAATCGATTCATAGACATAGCTGAAAGTTTTCAACTTTTCCTTGGCATCTTTTGAACTTCATTATAAAACCTATTCTAGATGTTAGGGTACATGATCAGAGCAAAAAAACAATAATCATAACCGTTCATGATCATGTCAGAAAACTTGAGCCTTCATGCTCTCATATTTCCATTTTTGACCTTTCACATCACCTACTTTCATAAAGATTTTCAACAATTCAAACAATAGATGATTAGAAAAACCTATTATTAGATACAAAACAATGAGGTACTAATTATAAGATAAGGATTAAAAAAATTAGAAATACCAAAAAATAAGAAAACTCAAACTATAGCCAAGTTCACATAAGCAACTTAAAAAAATAAATCTTCAAAACATTAAACAAGTGGAAGGCATTATAAACCAACTTTAGTGACCATCATCTCTTCCCCCTTTTGGCATCAGCAAAAGGGTTTACTCCCATAACCAAGTAAAATGAGTTGTCCTCGATCATTTTTTCAAGTGACACATATACCATGTAAAATATGATAGAACAACACAGAGGGTCATAAAATCAAAAATCCAACATTCAAATATATCATAGACCATACGAGTTGAAATGCTAGTATTTTTCTGTTTCACAATATTCTAATTTAACATTTATCATCTTTAAGTGATTCCTAATTAAACGGGTGTCTACCATCAAGGTTCGTTCCGATAAGATATAATATCCTAATTTTGTTTTTCATTTGTAACGTCCCATTTTTTCATAACATATTAATATATAATAATATAAATAACGTCACTGTCATTGAGTCGCAACACCCCAGTTAGCCAAAAATTACTTAACCGGTTTAGATATAGAAATAAATAAAATCCATTCAAATATAAGAAGTAATATTATCAAATACAGCGAAAATATGAGCACTAAAGTTTTGAATATACCTTAGATTTTTATACAAAACATAAAATCCAAAACTTTGGAAGCACCAAATATAGGTTGTAAATTTTTGACCTTGAAAACAATTGAAACCTTTTTCCTATAAAACTTTATGTGATTCGTACACCTTCAAAACATTTTTCTATTTTTTTAAATAATACTCATTAAAAAACAGAGAGAAGAGGTATGGAAGAACATGAGGAAAATAGAAAATAATCTGATTAAAATATTTTTCCATATTCTCCTAAGATTTAAGGATATTTTCTAATTAACAAATGGCTAGTCAACCCATATCTCTACTTAAAATGTTTCAGATATTAAAAAGATATTTTTTCACAACATAAAGTCATTTTAAATATTTGATAAATATGTTTTTAAAACATGATTTGAAAAGTCAAGAATTTATAACAGAATTTATTACTGACACAAGAGACGGTTCTTGGTAAAAATCGGCTCTTGTAAAAATATTTTTTCCTTTGATAATTCAATAGATCATAAGTGCTCATTATTTCGATTGACTAAATAAGAGTACCATATCTGCGGATCATTTTCATGATACTACATAACTATCTCCATTTTGCATCTGTACCTTATGTATTTAGATCTTGAGTTGCTTCATGATCACTTGAGGTTTTGACTCGATTCAAGATCTTTACTTCATCCATCAAGACTGCGATCCAAGAGTCTTCGACCTTCTTTTTTGCAAGACCAAATGATTTTCTAATCCATTATTTGCTTGATCCAATATTACATAAGATACATCAAGTTTGAAACATAAAATTATGCACCTACACACATTAAAACGCATGAGGTTCAACATAAATGCTTATTTTTCTTATATAGTTGATCGAGGAAACTGCCTCATATCTGAGTAACGTGCATATATAAGAGAGATGTTGGAGAAACAAGTTACTATGGATAACGAGACAAAGTTACTATGATGATAAAAGTTTCCTTAATGTAGCTTTGAACAAGACAAAGTTTATGGAGCCATCAATAATTTCCTAGAAGTGCGATGTCTTGGAATTGTTATTATCAGATTTGCCATCAAACATAGTGAAAGTCGGTAGCTAGTGACCGGATGTGATATTTGCATCTAGAGAGGACAAACAACATTATTTCAAAATAGGGATTAAAGATGTCATACCAATTAATACTATTAAAGAAAATGAATGCCTTTTATTTAATGAAACGTTACCGTCCAAGAACATGCTAAATTTCATTGCAAGTTGAATTGGGAAATCCATGCTAGTGGAGGAAAATGACATATGTCCTATGACAAAATAAGATGTAGAAAGTAACAATGGTTTTTTGGTAGGACATATTTCATAAAATTAATTTTCATTGCACACCAACCTCTAGTCCTTTCTCTTTTATTTTAGCCCTACTTGGCTTGCATGATTGAGTAACTTAGAAGTGGAGATAACAAAAGATGAAAACAGAGGAACAAGGAGTGAGTGGGGGTAGGGAGATAAAATTATAGGGTAGATTTGGGTGACTTAAATGTGTGTCCTCCATTTTTACCATGACATATGCATTCAACTATTACGTTATGTACTTACAATAAAATCCAAAATCGGACCACATAGGTTTATCTTATATCATAAATCGAGTTCATATTGACAATTGACGTCCAAGTTTTCGAATCACATAGATTAATTGTGATCTTAATAGTTGAATGAGTGACCGAAAATCATTACAAGATCATAGTTGAATGCTGGATCGAGAGTGACACCAAAGGTTTAAATGTTTGTCTCCTTTTGTACCAAGAAAAAAGTTCTGAAAATGAAACTACACGGAGGCATGGGCTCATGGGCTCATCAAGTAGTTACACACTTACACTACCACTCATTACTTCCCCAATTTTCTTTCTCAGTCACTCTTTTTTTTCTTTCTTTTCTGTGTAAGGCAACATGCAATTCTGTCTAAGCTTTTAAGGCAATGGGGAAGACACCATTCATGGACTTACCCAATTCTATTGAGTCCTGTCTTCTCGTTTCCACATTGTTTCATCTCTTCACTATTTGTTTGGCAGTCCTTTTTATGAAATGCCCATTGTTATTACTATGTTGGATCTCAAGCTAGTTGCTAGCATGCTAGGCAACATAGAAAAATGACATATTTACATGTATTCTTCTTCATCTATAGTTTATATTGCAAGATAAGAATCTTTATTGCTTGTTTTTTAGCCTCTTGTGTGTTTTGGTGTGGTTTATTGCTTGGCTTTGTCGACAAGTTTTGCTCATGTGGTCAACCTTCTACCAAAGTTCCACTATCATGCATCTTGAAGTGGAAGCATTTTTGTCATCAATTGATATCGATAGAGAATTTTCAACTTTGAAGCGGTTTAAATGTTACAAACAACGTTTTCACATAGTTATGCATCACTTCTGCAATCTTAATTCTTGTGCGTGAGAAATACGTGCAGGATATCGGTTGGTTTCCCGGTACGTGGAAACAATATCAAATGACATACTTCCTCCTTACATAATAAAAACAATACTTGTTTATTTAAATTATCCCAAATATATAGTTTCTCCGTTGCAAAATCTACACAACGTTTCGACCCGACACGTGAATTTATGTGGAATTTGATGAAGAAAGAATATTTTTTTTATGATAATGGAGTTTATTCTAACAGTTGTGAGAGAAGATAATAGATGTGGAGTTTATTCTAATAATTGGGAGATGAGATAATGGCTGTATTGTAACAGATGATGATTGTTTTGCTATTTTTTTATATAAAAATATTATTAAATATGATATGTTGTCTATACTTTGGGACGACACAAATAGACGAGTGTTGTCTATATTATAGAACGGAGGGAGTACAACATACCATATTTAATAATATTTTCACCTAAAAAATACCAAAACAATCAACATTCGTTAGAGTATATTCACTATCTCCTTTCACAATTGTTTACAATACCCATGCTATCTCTTCTCACAACTACTACACTAAACCCCACTATCACAAAAAAATAATAATTATTTCTTCATAAACTTCCGTATAAATTCATACACATATAAATTTGTGTATATTGTCAAACCATTGCTTATATTTTAAAGCGAAAGGAGTAATATTTATTATGGATTATACGTAAAAGCAACTCCAAATGAGCATGTTACATTGGATGTTATAGTTATAGTATAGCAATTCTTTCATTGTGCGTAGCTTGCTCCAATGGGGTTGTTATTCACATGCCAAATTTTGATTTTGTCAGATGAAGTGTTAAATTTGATAAAAATTATACTTCATTCATCTCAAATAAATCAAAATGTTTAGATTTGATACGAGAATTTATGTGAGTGTTGAATTTATATGGATTTTGATGTAAAATAATTTTATTTTTATTTTTTTGTGATAATAGGATTTACCGTAACAATTATGAGAGAGGTTAGTGGGTGTATTGTAATAGATGAGAATGATTTTATATTTGTTTATGTTAAAAAGTTACAAAAAAAAAGAAAATATTTTATTTAATTTGGGACCGAGGGAGTAGCAATGTTTTTTAGCCTATAGTTTAAAGCCTTGACATTGAATGGTTTTCCACTTAAATTTTATTCTAGCCATGGAATAATAATATTAGAAATGGAAACGTGTTGCAAAAGACAGTTAAGATCATGATGTAAAGTATAAAAAATATCATTTTATAACAAAAATAACATTGATTGTGTGTGTGATACTTAGTAAATCAATAAAAAAAAAAAAACTATGACATTCAAGATAATGAATTATATGATTTTTTCTTGACTTGAACCATGATATGATTTGTAACAAAAGTGATATTTTTTATTTTCATCAATATTTTTCTTTAATAATCTTATTTGGTAAATAATATAAAATAATAATAAAAAACACAACTCAAAATGGTATTTATGACGCTTACAACAGTTTCTTGACTACCTTTTTGCACTGTAAAAGATAAATCCTATTAGAAAAAACACAAATTATGAAAAATACTTTTTTGAAAAATCTATTGCATTTTACTCTCCCTAACATGAATTTATTGTGTTTTTTAATATAAAATATGAAAAATGTTACTTCTTGGGTCTCAGATAAATTACGACACATCACTAAAAATAGACGTCTCACATAAATTAAAACACTTTCATAATAAAAAAAATTATATTATTAAAAATTCTCAAAATACCTCTACTTTTTATCACATCATTTTCTTTTTTATTATTTTTTTCTCTTTACCCACTCACAATTTCTTCACCCCACTCACAATTATAGCAAAATAAATTATCATACAATGAATATATTTTTTAATAATCGTGTTAAGTCAACACATCCTAATTTATATGAGTGAAAAATAATATATGTTATATAAAAAATATCAAAAAAAACAAAATATATAAAAAAGAATTTGAAAATACTGTTAAAGCCCCATGGAAAAATGAGAACTTTAGGACATTTGGGTCACAATCCTTGAATGACAAGACCAAAAGGCAAGACTTCAATTTTTTTAAAGAGAAAATGCGGTGGCCAGAGTCACATATGCTTTGGAAGAGCATAAATGTCACAGGGTCCATTTTTTGGTCTGACAAAATCAAAATGTGAAAATCAACTTGTCAATTTTTGTACGGATGGATCTATTCGCGAAACCAACCCCATCGGGCGGGCTGATCTGAATCAGTGAAGATCCTTTCTCACGATGTTGTTCGTGATCTAAAAATCCTCCCTTCGTGGTATCTCATAGTACCATATGTTCTTCTTCTTCTTCTTCATTTGTTTTAGAAGTATTCTTCATTTTTTTCATCAATTACAATAAAAAAAAAGATTTTTCTATAACGAGATACCTAGTTATTAATATTATTATATAAAAAAAAATAAAAGACTTTTTTAATAGTATTTTTCATTTTTATTTATAGAACATCTTTGTAAGATTTGATTATTGATCCAATTTTATCTTTATTTTTACATAGATAAGTTATTATATGTTGTTCTTAAATATTGAGCATCTAAGATTATCGTTAGGATAGAATCGATTTATCAACCAGATATATATATATATTAGAGCCTTATCCCTCATATGTTATGGTAAATTTTATTAATTCTAATGAAACAAACACATATTTATAAATACATGCACGGAATCAAACGATTAGTGCATGATGTGAAACAGAGGAAGTAACAATTAGGTTTTTGACCATTTGATCATTATCATGACATCATGTTAGAAATTTTACAAGAGTGTCTCACAAAGAGGCCAGGAGTTCCAAAAGTACATCCCTGACCTCACCCCATATTTTTGTCGATCTATCTTCATATGGGCCTTGTAGCTCTTATGGGTCGTTTGGGCCTTCAGCCCAATTACTGGGCTCATGCTACAATCAGCATCGTAGGGTTATTGGGCCTTGGATAGATGGCTCATTATTTTGTTAATGACTAAAACCATGGCCACCTTGTTCGAATCCTCATTTCTTTCTCATCTACGATCATGTGGGAAAACCGAATTTGTTCTGTTCCCCCTCTTTTATGAGGAATATCAAATATGTTCATACACCATGAAATTTCAACGATCACATATTTGTCACGTCATCCATTTCCTTGTCCAACATTTACGAATAAATAACACCCTCTTTTAGAGACTAATGTATAAATACAGATCAATCGGTCACTCTAGTATTATTTTACTATATTCGAAATGGAAGTTTTCATTTCGTTTTAAACTTCATTTCTTATATTGATCTGTTGAAAAATTTTAAAAATTTATATCATAGATTTATTTTTTCTTTCTGAGCCAACAGACTTATCCTTTATTTATTGAAAACGTGTATCTACCAGTGATTAATATCAACTTGATAATGAGGTGCCATATCCATTGCAGGAAACGAAAAATAGAGTCCAAAAACAGTTGCAAAATATAAGTCATCATTATTCATCACACCCCTTTTTCACACGACTCTCACCACTCCCCTAATCTTCAATCTCCCAATACTGCTAGCCCTTCATCAAACTCCCAATTTGCCGACAAACCCACTTGATTATTCCCCAAAATTGAGATACCCATTTGGTGATTTTGCGTAATTTCGTGTTTTTTCTCATCTGGGTGGGTTCGAAATGGAGATCGATGAAGCAATGAGGGAGTGTGATGATCGGAGACTGAAGACCAAGTACAACAACGCTGTTTTCGTTATTCAAAGGGCTTTGGCTCTTTACAGGTATATGTTTGCGCGCTTTGTTTGCTTGATGATTTTTTGGGGGTTTTTACTAGTTGAGATTTGAAGGTGTGTGATTGGCCACGAAAGGGTTTGCTTGATTCTGCAAAGAAGTGCACTGTTTTGATGGATTTGTTTTACTATGTTTCTCAACTGGGTTTTGATTGTCTGTGAATTGGGCTGATGAATTTGTGGTCAGTGCTTTGTGGTTGTGTGTATCTGAGAGGATGTTATAGCATTTGTGCTTGTCTTGTTTGGGCCGTTAGGCTATAGGAATTGGGATTGACTGAACTGAACAACGAAGTTGTGTCGCCTGGTCTAGTTTAAGAATTTGATTATTGGTCATTGTGACATTGATGAATTCGAGGGGTGCTTATGGATGAAAGTGGTGGTATGTGATATTTATCAACATGGTAGCGCACTCACATGACGCAGTAGTTTAAGAATGTCATTGATCTTTTCAGAGTCTGTTTCATTGGATGCAATAGTGTGGATCAAAGTGAAGCTGTATATCTTGTTTTGCAATTTTAATTTTACGGGTTTGAACTTGTCGACCTCTTAGGAAGATGCTTGGAGCGTATCCATGGCATTTTAGTATACTGTTGACTCAGAATACTTTTGGCCTCTATCCAAGTGCGAATCACGAGTCACACGTTTGGATGGCATTGGTCATTGGTGGACATCGTGATATGCTTTTCCGCCCACTATCTTAGGAGTTAGCTTCCTTGGTGTGACACGTGGTGGGACGGTTGTGCAAGTGAGCCTATGATATATTTTATTTGGGTATAATTCTCAATCAGAAACTACGATGCTGCAAAAAATTGTGCATTCAGCAAGTTCTTGATCGTGTGCACTGTTTCCCACTTTCTAGGTGAGGGTAGGGCAGTGAATGTTGTAAATATTCAGGATCTAAGAAAGGACTGAACCAGATCTATTGGGGCATTCAGTTTACTTTGTCAATAACTTGACGGTGCCTTTTTTCCCCGGATACTATTTACGTGTTGTTCTGCCTCTTAATTGTTCGGTTCTGAGCTACATACAAAAAACTGAAACTTTGTTTCTGGCCAGTGATGAGGAGCTTGCCTTCAGCTTTAACGGAGGGAAGGATTCAACTGTAAGTTTTGCAATTTGTATGAAGTTGATCAACCTTTTTTTTCCTCGCAGATATTTAAATAAAGATTCTGCTGTATTTTTTGCAGGTCTTGTTGCACCTGCTTAGAGCCGGTTACTTTTTGCACAAGAGTGGGAAGGAATCTTGCCATGGGGGTCAAACTGGGAGTGAATCGAAATTCCCATTTAGGACAATTTATTTCGAGAGCCCTTCTGCGTTTCCAGAAATAAATTCTTTTACATATGAGTTAGCTCGCACGTAAGCGACTTTTCACCTTAGCTTTTTGGGATTCGCTTTTTTTTTTTTTCATATTGGTTGTGTTTCTATTCTTCTCTTTCTTCTTCTTCTTTTTTTCTTATTTTTTAATAAAAAAATCGATTGATTATTTTTTCTTGGAAAAATGTATCTGATTCATATACCATAATTTCTTATGCAGATACAACTTGCAGTTGGACATAATTCGCCAAGATTTTAAATCAGGTTTAGATGGTCTTTTGAAGGCTAATCCGGTCAGAGCCATTTTTCTCGGTGTTCGTATTGGCGATCCAACTGCTGTATGAAACTTCTGACACTTAAGATTTCCTCTGTTTCTTTTAGGAATACATAACAGTACAACTAACTAAATAATGACTGCCAATTCCATGGAGTTTCCTTCGAAATGAAGTTTATTTCTTCCCGAATATAGAAAAACGATATGCATTACAATATGTTGCAGGTAGGCCAAGAGCAATTCACCCCTAGTTCACCCGGATGGCCACCTTTCATGCGAGTGAACCCAATATTGGACTGGTCCTACAGGTTTGATCATATTGAAGATTTCTATGAAATCTTCTCTTTATTCCTTTTGTGAACCTTTCATGCTTCATTCTCTTTATATCGATCAATCCCTCATTTATATCAATCAGTGTACATAAGATGTTTTGTGATCTTCGTATAAATGTGTCATCGCACCTGTTTCTTCGACAGAGATGTTTGGGCGTTCCTCTTAAAATGCAAGGTTGTGTACTGCGGTCTATATGACCAAGGGTATTTTCTCTTTCCTCTGGCTGAAATTCTAGTGAATACCAGTGCTTAATTGAGTTATGATGACTGCTGCTATGAAATCCTTAGTAGATATAGCATTTACACTTCATATGGACAGTCGGCATTCACATTTCCTTATTGGAACCCATCTGTTTACCTTCCCCTTAATACTGTTTGGAATGACGGTACGGTGTAATCACTAAATATTTTGTTGCATTTTTCATTGGGTGTACTCTTTGCTCTATTGTTTCAGGTATACTTCCATCGGGAGCATATATGACACTGTACCCAATTCATTACTGTGTGTAACCAATACCTCAGCCGGAAAAGATGAATATAGACCAGCCTATCTTCTTTCGGATGGCAGATTAGAAAGAGCTGGGCGAGTGAAGAAGTTGGCACATCGTGGTAATGTCTCTTCCAGTAATGGCATGGCTTACGTGGATGTGCATCGACGTTGTATCCCAACAGCTTCTATTATCGCTGTTGGGGATCAGATTTTGTAAGTGTCCAGTTTGTTCATTCGAGTCAGTTCCATGTAGTTTGTCTTCAAGGTTTTTTTTTTTTAATAACCATGCAGTTTGTCTTAAGTTAATGTAAAATCTTTATGCCACATAACTTGGGGAAGCAGTGGTTTTGTCTAGTAGTAAATGAAGCTTTCCAGTCACATTTTAGATTATTTTCATTCTCACAGAAAGCCACTTATGGTTTCTGGTTTTTGTGATTACCCTTATTCATTGAGCTTCTCCAGCTTGAGTCCGTTGTTGAGATTCTGATAATCCATAACATGCTCCATAGCTCAGGTCTGGCACTTCTGAGGACGCAATAGGATCAGCTCTGTGCAAAAAACTTCACAGTGTTGGCTGGTCAGTCACGCAACTTGATGTAGTTAGAAATGATGTAAGTTCACTGAAAAACGTTTCCAAAACCATTCACCTATTTAAATAGATCTTTATGCAGTCTTTTCCCGTGTATTATTTTTTATCCATTAGCTACGAAAAGAATCATGTTAATGCTTAATATATTGCGTAATTGAGGTTTCTCGTACATCAACTTCCGGCTGTGATTAATGTATTGTCTTTTGCTGGTCATTAACTTGTTCTGTATTCATGCAAACCACATTCCTTTTCCTTTTTTGTAGATTGATTCTGTAGCCGAAGCTGTTGATCTTAAAAAAACTAGAAATGATATGGTAAAAATTCAGTGTTCTTGGACAAGTGAATTTGGAGTGGATGGAATTTTCTATATCTATGCATCTGCTTTCTAATTACACTTGAATTTTGCTTTCCATGGCAGGTGTTTATATATGGAGGGGTCGGCCCATTGCATTCAGATGTGACTTTGGCCGGTGTTGCCAAAGCTTTAGGTGTTCGCTTGGTACGTGGTGACACCGAGCTATCTGTTTATTCTATTTACTGTGCTAATTTTGAACTTGAAGCAAAAGCTAACATCGATGTAAATCTGATTAAAGTCTTCCCATGTCCCTGTTCTCTTTATGGGTTTATCAGCTCCACCGGCTATATTTTTATAGGATTAGGTTTTTTTTAAAAATAAAAAATAAAAATACTCAAGCCACTCTATAACGAGATTCTTCAAGATTTTTTTTCTTTTTTTGTTTCCCTTTTGGCTGAATTTAGGCTCCAGACGAAGAATTTGAGGAGTACCTTAGACATATTATTCACTCTGGAGGAACTGGAGACCGCAATGAGGTTTGTACTCCCATGTACTTTTAATGTGTCTATAGATTATTTTCGCATTCGATTTTATTGAAAACTTAAGTATGACCTGCAAATTCGGATCAATATTTTTGGCATGTGATGCACATTTGAGTACACTGCATCCTCGATGACATTTATTCTTTCTGTCCTTATTTTTGGGTTGTTTTCAGATGGCGCAGCTGCCTGAGGGCATCACAGAACTACTGCATCATGAAAACCTAATGGTTCCATTGGTATGTTTTTCGGCCTAATTTCTTTTTTCTGGTCAACAGGGAAAGGTGTCTATGGTTGGAGTTTAATACTCAGTGCTGGTCTTCAAGATTTTTGTTTTCTTTTGTAGATGAAGTGTGAGAATGTGCTAATCCTGACGGCAACAAATCTTTTAGAGCTTGACAAGGAATGGAATTCTCTTCTTGAGCTCTCTTCATCCAGTGGGGTGTTGACATTGGCCGAGCCATTCGTGTCAAAGTCTTTGACGACTACTCTCTCTGATGTATGCTTTCATAGACATCATGATCTGACTCAAAATGTCTTTGGTATATATTGAATGTGGCCATGTTGAGGCATCAGCAAAACGATTAACCGGGGTATTGATGCAGGTGGAAGCTGCTCAGTCTTTGTCTGCTCTTGGAATGGAATTTCCTGATCTTTACATTGGTAAGGCTGCGTTATGAGTTTGCTGGATTTGTGTGGTTATCCTTCTATTGCATACCGGTCAAACTCTTGGTTATATGAACTAAGCTTGCAAAGTCATGTTCGTAAAATTGTTAGCTCCCTGCACTTCTTTTCTGATGATCTTCATATCCTCATGCATGAAGGCTGTCACAGAAAGTCCAGAACCGGACCACTAATTATCATCTTCGAAGGCAAGGTAAAGAAGAACTCATTTAACTCGCAAAACAACTTTATCGATGGAAGCCTGACTGTTTACATGCCAAAAACCTCATCAATGTTCGTTGCAGGACCAAGCTAGAGTACAATCAGCTGTGGAAGCACTGACCAAGAAGTTTCAGGCCGTGGCATCCTCTGATATCTAATAGACTTACGAAAGCTATGTCTCGACTCTTCCTTGAACATCACTTTTTGGCCAATGTGAATGACAAGTCCACTGAGCTCATCGTTGTGAGGTGAATGATGGCGGCTTGCGCATTGGGACTTCAGGCTGCTGCTAGAAGCTTGTTTTACTCCAGATGCTATGGTACCGGTGATGTGGTTCGGTTGTAATCGCTGCTAGCTAATCCTGGCGCCGGAAAACCATGTCATTCATATATTTTCTGTTCAAGACATGTAATAGTACAAAATTTTCTGAAATTAAAATCAAGCCAGGGATTTTTCCTATCCAGATAAGGGTTGTGTATGAACTGAAAGTTAATCTGCAGTGGTATAGTAACTTACCATCTTCGAGTTCTTAACGTCCGTAAAGTTCTGTTGCAGCAGTTTTAGTCCCAAATATATTTCACACCATGGTCCCATTAAGAAAAGGAATAAATATTTTTTCGTTCAAAATAATTATAATATTTTGATTGTATATTTGATATTATGAAACGATTAGATATCATATAAATTATATTTATCAATAAAATACATTAAATAATAAATTAAATCATCAACAAATATATCTTATCATTCTTATCAAAAACTAAGGATATATGTAGTGTTCACCAAACCTAACAATAATTCAACAACAATTAAAGTCCAAAATACCATTTTGGTCCCAAATCACTTGCATCATCACGCCCATTGCGAACTCAATAAAGAGCACAGAGCTCTGAAGAGAGGGAGTCGGCTCGAATGGAGCTAAGGGTAGGCGAAGAAGATGAGAGCAAGAACAAAGGGTCGTCAGATTTCACTGCTCCGAATCGTAATCTTCCCATGAATCGCCATGGAAACTTGAAGACCGCTTCAAGTGACCAAAACCTAACCGATTTCCTTCACCATATCAGATTCTCCAAATCTCCTGTTAGCAAATTTCCTTCATATTCGAAGTTATATTATTATTGCAAGAGACTCTTCATGTTTGTGTGACTTGGTTTTGTGTCTTTTTTTTTTTCTTTTTTTCTTTTTGCGCAGGCTGTTGTCAACTATGGTGCTTCTTGGTAATGATCCAATATATATCCTTCTCTAATCTCTACCTTTTTTGTTTATTCCTGTTAGATATACATTCGTAGTATTTCTACCATCCGTTATTCCTCAACTGTTCTATGTGATTGTTCTATTTGGGGTGCTTTTTCGATTGATGTGATTTTTTGGGGAGAAATGTTAATGTGAGTGTTGATGGAAATCGGTAGCTATCGAGAATTCGATACTAGTGGAGATAATGTTGATTCGCATTGCTGTGACTTACGGCTCTAATTGTGACAAAACATTATGACCTTGATTGAGTCAATCGTCTAAAATTTTTTTGCATCGAACTTCTGTTACGGCTCCAATTTGGGAACCCGCAGCTATCCGAGAAATAAGAATGAAACGTCTATCCTGGTAGTCGTGATGTGTGTTATGCGTAGCGCTTTGGTCGATCATGTAACAAATGGTTCAGTCAGGATCTTTGTGCAGTCCTGTATTCAGGTGAATGTATTGAGTGCTGATACACATTTTGTTGGCCCTTGTTTGATGAATTGTTGTAGGTGCCGAGTATGCAGCCAAATCTTTCCAGCATTCTGCCAGATCAGTAACGAGTTCCCAAAGTTTACCTTCGTTTACGCAGATATCGATGAGTGCCCCGAGACGACCCAGAACATAAGGTACACGCCAACCTTCCACTTCTATCGCGAAGGTGAACGAGTTGACGAGATGTTTGGAGCTGGAGAAGAGCGGCTGCTTGATCGCCTGTGGTTGCATTCCTGAGAACTGCCAGAAACCTTGTACTGATCTCGTCTGGATCGACTTTGTAACCCTGTAATGCACTCTGCTCGAAACTGTTGAATACAGTGTTAGATACGTCCTTGTTGTCGAAGTCGATATGGGCTTATTAATTCGTGTTCCTTGCATTCAGTTTGTGGCATTTCTAGCTCTGGCTCTCAACTTTAGTTCCATGCTATTTATTGATGAACCGGTTGAACTTGTCTTATAATGATGCAATGTTGAACAAAACGAGATAATTCAACCCTTAATTGGGTTACAATAAGCAAAACAATGAATCAAAAGGTACAAAAAAAAAAAAAAAACTCAACAATCTGCAGCCGAACAATGATGAAACTACGTCTTGCTGCTGAGTATGAGCAAATGAATGTAAAAAAACGGGAGATACGAAGTGAAATGCACCTAAATCAATAGTTTTAACCTAACACGTTCAGGTAACAAGCCAAACCTTTCACGTTAGGCTAGGAAAGTGAAAAGTACTAGATATGACAATGAGCAATCCTTTATTAGCTTCCAAGGCGGCATTGATGGCTGATTACTGGAGAAACGCTGCCGGAAGTGGGTATGATGTTGCTACTGTTTAAGCCTTGTTGAGGGGCTTGACAATCTCCCAAGTGAAGTCGGGATCATCACGACCAAAGTGGCCGTAAGCAGCAGTTTTCTGGAACCTGAAATTGCCTCCCCTCTTCAAATCAAGATTGATGGAGATCATCCCTGGCCTGAAGTCGAAGTTCTCCTTGATAAGGGCCAAGATATCCCTGTCTGCAACCTTTCCTGTCTTGTAAGTGTCAACAAAAACAGAGAGCGGATCAGGAACGCCGATAGCATAAGAGACCTGAACAAGGCAGCGCCTAGCAAGTCCAGCAGCGACAACACTCTTGGCCGCCTGCCTAACAATGTAGGCACCACTCCTGTCAACCTTGGAGGGATCCTTCCCTGAGAAGGCACCGCCGCCATGAGCACCCCACCCACCATAAGTATCAATAATGATTTTGCGCCCAGTGAGTCCAGCATCTCCATGTGGCCCGCCAATCACGAACCGGCCTGAAGGGTTCAAGTGGAAGATTGTTTTGTTGTCGAGGTACTGAGCAGGGATCACAGGTTTGATAACATGTTCCTTGAGATCACTGGCGATCTGCTCATTGGTAACAGTCTCATCATGTTGAGTTGATATGAGAACGGTGTGAACCCTGATCGGGACCATGGCTCCATCTTCATTGCGGTACTCAACAGTCACCTGAGTCTTTCCATCAGGCCTCAGCCATGAGCATGTCTTGTTCTTCCTGACCTCGGTAAGCTTGGCGCCGAGCTTGGTAGCCAAGACATGAGTGAGGGGCATCAGCTCAGGTGTCTCATTAGTAGCATATCCAAACATATGCCCCTGGTCACCGGCTCCAATTTCCTCGGGCTTCTTGGTGAAGTGACCATGGACACCCTGGGCAATATCAGGGCTCTGTTGTTCGATGTTGACAAGGACCTTGCAGTTATCACAATCCAGACCAACATCAGCTGAAACGAACCCAATGCCTCTGCAAGTATCACGAACTATCTTCTCATAGTCAACGTTAGCCTTGGTGGTGATCTCACCAAAGACCATCACCATGTTGGTCTTGGAGCAGGTCTCGCAAGCAACCTTGCTCTCAGGGTCTTGCTCCAGGCAAGCATCAAGGATTGCATCAGAGACCTGGTCGCAGAGCTTGTCGGGGTGGCCCTCATTGACAGATTCGGAGGTGAACAGGAAGGTATCCATACCTGTGATAGTGAACATGGGAAATTCCAGATCAGTTATAAACTTCAAATACATCACCGGAAAACTTAAATTCAAGGAGCTCGCAGAGGGCACTACAGATAATAAACTCTATTTCACGTGCTGATAATCATTGAGGCGAAAAACCTTTTTGGGGTTTAAAGATAACACTACTACAGATTGAAGATGGATGACCTTCCAACTATTGTAACTACAAGAGTACAACGTCTGAACAGATTAAAGGGAACTAGAAGCAAATTATGCATTGATGGCACACCATTTCGACTGAACAGCTTATGAAATACTACTAATATAATGTGAGAAAAGATCTGCTAAGGTCACTTAACCAAATATTATTTCCGTCCCACGAAAAAAAAAAAAAAACAGCAAATGAAGAGAAAACCAAACCAAGCCATTCTAGCACAATGCTTTCTCTTCCCCACATCATACAATGTCTATGCACATTTCGTCATAGTATATTATGGTCATTAGCAATATGTAACACCCCGACCAATCCTCGTTACCTGGTTGTTATCATGAATCGCTTTTCAAGCTAATAACTGGGCCCGCAGACCAATACCAATGGTGTCGCCAATCCCAACATTACTTCACATTAAGCATGTTTAACTGAAGAGTTCTAAAGTGATGGGATACCGGAAAAAAAAGATACATCTTATTGATATAGATAGTCTCTATCAAACCGTTTTAAGTTTTTTCTTAAGATATTACACTTTATGAGCATAAAACTTTGGAAGTAGATGTAATGCGTTATCATCGTCGACATCAAGGACAGTCAATTGCAACATCGGCATTTTTATGACTCCAATCGAGTTTTAAGTTTTCCTCTGTTGCGGCCTTATCCATTTACTAATATTCGTTCATCTAGATTCATGAATTTAGATATCTCAAGATCTCGATCACATAACCATGGACCTCAAATCACCTCGTCACGACTCAATCCGACTCGACATCACCAAAACAAAACGTCAATTCCATTGCAAGCAGCACACTATAACAGGATCCTTTCAAGATACTATTCGTTTCGGCCTTTCTAACCTCAACCAGCACGGATTCATAAATCACAACCGTCAAATCAAAGCATTCGAAACATAACCAAATATCAATTCACTTATTACGACTTCCTAGATCTCATAACGAACGATGCCACGTTCAAAACGCTCAAAACACACAACACATCGGATCCACGATCGACCGTTTCGACCGAAACCGATCACACGCGATCCAGATTATTCCAGATCCGAAACATTCAATTCAATTCATGAACCACCGAAAAAGCGAAGCAAAATTAAAATCAAAATCAACAACGAAACGAAACGAAATCAAATCGGAGTCAATGCGATCAAATCAAAGAGATCAGATACAGAAAACGTAATTGAATCAGGAGGAAAAATGGCACACCTCGATGATGTTCGATGAGCGGATCTGATGAAAGGGAGACGAAGAGAGAAAGGGCAAAATGCTGGTAGAGATGATGAGAGGGCAATGTGTGGGTATATATAGAGAGAAAGATGGGCGACTCTGTGCCTCTCGTTCGTTCTATTGGTTTTCCGCTTTTCTCTTTTTGCCTCTGGTTTTTTTTTTTTTTGATAAGCTTAATTAAAACATCAACCTTCAAAAAATTGAATGATTTTTGATTTTGACGTTTCCTCTTTGGTTCATGTGATCGTGAGGACCACCTTCTTCACTCCTACCAATAATCCAAATGGGTCAATAAAATTATAAAACGATGTCATTTTTTTTTTATGTAAATGGTGTTTTATAAATTGATAAAAAATGACAGTTATATTTTTCGATGTGGAATATCGATATCGTGTTCACTTGTAACTTGCATTCTTATATTGAAAACTCATTAAACTCGAAACGTTATTTAGATTTATATGTGTGATTGTAACACTCGGATGAGAGTTTCTGTTCAATTGAGATCATAACAAAAGCCCTCGCCGATCTTAGAAAGTACTAAGCTTGAATGTGATACCACACCGACCACCTTTCACCCCCGACAGTCCATCTGATTTGGCTCATGGAAGATCGATGTAGTAATGTTTGTGGGGTCCATATTCCTACTCGTTTTTCTCAAGGCTGGACACAGCTGTTCATTCATCGGATGACAATTCAAGGCACAGAAAACAATTGTCTGAGCTCTCTATAGGATAATATTACGAGATACAGTATATTCCTAAATGGGATACCGCAACATCTCATGTCAGACAGTAAACCGACGAATATTGAAAGCATGTAAACGAATTTACACACTCTGGCAAATATAGACTATCATCTTTATGATCAAATGGTAATTACGGTCATAACTTGATACGTAACGCGTCTAAAAAGTCGAAACTGAACCATATGGTAGCATTATTCAGCATCCGCCGCTCATTTTTATTTTTCCATCTAGCAAGGGCTTGTATATGGCTTACATGTTGCATACTCGGTACAAATGAGGCTTCCTATTACAACAGACAGGAATCATCCTGGCAGCCGAGGCCTGCTAACACGATCACATATGAGAGGAACAAGCAGTTGAGTCAGGGTCAACGGCAGCCGCGGAGTACGGCATTGGTGGCAGCAAAGCCGCGGAATCCCAAATGATGTCGCGGTTACTCCCCAGTTAAACTCCAGGACTGATGCCTGCTCAGGAGATCCCTATGCTGCTGAACTCACGCTTTTCCACCGCTACTTTCAATATGTTATTGTACAGCGTTTAAGATCACCAATTATTCATACAACACCTGCACAAGAAACAAACAGGGGTCATCTGGAGTTCTGGACATTGTAAGATCAGCAATATTAATTAAGAAATATTAGATATCTGGTTAGAGGGTAAGATACATTGTGTTCTGAATCATGTAATCGTAAGATTAGTGAAAATGTTAGGCTACAGATAACAGTCTCAGTCTTGCGAACTTGATACCAAAAAAATCTAATAATCAAGCAGGCAAGACTTGTTAAAAGCTGAACTAAAATGCATGGAACTTACATCAGTACAGTGAAGATTTAACAAATTTCCGCTTATGCTATCTGTCAACTCGAAGGATGTTATTCTCAAAGCTGCCCCTGAAGATTGACTCTCTTTGAGGATCTACCTTCCATTGCCCATCAACAATGAATTTGATCTGCAAAACAGAGATATGCCCAGATTAATGGCTGCACATTTCCACCATTTCTAGTAGGGGAAGAAAGAACATAGTTCTTCACATGATGGAAGATACCCGCACCTCAAATACTCCAGGGTAGAGCCACAGGGTTGCAAGCCAGCACGTCCTGTCACGATCAGCAAATCAAAAGGCGCTATCGACTTAGGAATCAAGTTGAATCACATCGTTTAAAAATCGTATTAAGGGCAGAAAATCTCCAACCATGATTCTGTGTGATCGAGTTCCATTTTAATTGGTGGATGCCACCCGTTGAAGCTACCTGCAACCTCCACTATTTCTCCCTCTCCACAATATTGAATCTGAACCTGAAATATCATAAAATTGTACTCACAAGATTTAGCATCTGATCCCAGTTGCAACTACTTACATTAACCATTAAGAGAAAGGAAATTAGAGAAATCAGACAACAGATAGTTTAGCAATCAGAACTGAACGTTGTTCATCAAACTGGAAAGCATACCTCCTTCAGTCCTGCAAGGCTCTCCTCCACAGATTGTAACTCTGCATCCATCTCTGAAATTAGTTTCTCAGCTTTGCCAATCTCATTTTCTGCTTGAGTTTGCAAAATCGACAGAGCCTCCTAGGAGAAATGAAATACCCCGATTTACTTTCAACAGTACAGGGGGAACAATTTAGTGTAGGCTATGAAAGGATTACGAAGATGGATTCAGAATTAGCATAGAAAGCACAGGCGACCCAATCAATATGAATTAGATAGAGCATACCTTTTCTTTTTCAATCTGCTCCTTCAACAGAGATAACTCCTGCTCCTTCTGATGCTACCCAGCATGAGTGAAGAAGTTTCAGTGAACAATAGTCAATGAAGTTGAAAGCATATCAAAGAATGTTTAAAGGCAAAGAACAGAAATAAGTCCATTACCAACTGGAATCTCAGATGATCAATCTCAGCTTGGTTACCCGGAGGTTTCGTCTGTAGTAACAGTCACAATGTTAACATAATGAGACACAAGACCACTGTACACAAACTAGGTACTACCAATAGGTAATTTTTCACAATAAAAAAATGATCTTAGCATATTCGGGCTGATATTTGAAAACCTAAGTGTACCAGTGGTCTTGGGCAAGGATTGAAATAGTTGGAAGGTGCTCGTAAGGAAATTGTTGCCAAACTAGGCAATAAGCTCTTATTCTCAAGGAACAAGGAAGATAATCCTGGGGTAAAGAGCATCTATGAATAATATATTGACATGATAGTTCTAATGCTAAGTAATTTTGAATACTTAGTATTTGATCTGTATTATTTAGAAGTGAATAAGTGACAGTTTTTCTTCGAAAATGATGATATTAACTCTTGTAAAATTCTTTGATATTGAGGAACAAAGATTTACAGATACGGTTACCGTAAGTATTTATTGAACACTCTTAAGTTTTTATCTTGTTAATTCACTTATCAAATAGAAAAGGAAGGAGACTTGATAACCAAAGTGACTCAGGTGAAAGCAACCTCAGTATCCTCAGTATTTATCGGCAACTTGGCTGATGAAATCGAATCCCTACAACATCCGAGGACAGAAAAAGGTATTCATCATGTTACTGAAAGCTTCTCGACAAACTGAAAGCAGCACCAGAGGTATGATGAAATCTAACAATGAAGACCGCCATTTTGGAGAGAATATAGCAGATCCATGAGAGACTAACCTCACTTGGTTCTTTGCTGGAGCAGGTCTGGCACTCTGCCCAAATGTCATCGCATTTCCATTGATCACCGAATTAACATTGCTATTGCTAGATATATGTTGCAGATCTTCTTCACCATGTTTTATGGACACCTTATCAACCAAAGTACCATTAGATGTTGGGTATCCTTCGGTCTGATTCGCCTTTGAGCTGCTGGTCAAGTAACCTGTGAACAGAAAATAGCTACTCTTAAGGGATTGGTTCTGAAACATTAAAGAGAGAGATGCTTTCTATTACCTTCATTTTCATCCAGATGACCGTATTTTACAAAATTTTGCGCCTTTTCTCGCAGTGTTAAATCAACGGGCAATTCCTGGAATGTAAAATTTTGATCACTCCCACCCGCAGCCTCATCGGTTTCATCAAAAGTTGCAGAATCACCACGAGGGACTTTCATCGCAACATCTCCATTGGAGTCGGTTACATGTTTCACCTTCTTGTCCTGGCCTTAGGTGCACAAAGCAACAAATAGAGACCAATGGAGCATCGATCTGACTCCAGAGAATAATCTACACACAATATCAAGAGACCTTACCAGCTGAACTGCTGTAATGTTCTACTGTTACGCCCTCTTTCAAACAAGGGTGGTTGATTTCTTCCCTAGAAGTTGAGTTTTCTAGAAGATCTTTGACAACTTTATGCCCTCTACGCCGAACAATGTTAGCCAGATCTTTCCTACAACACATAAATAAATTTCACATTACACGCATTCATGATTCCGCAATCGATTGATTCATTAGATTTATGATTCTGGTCATACCATGTAACCATGAGATTGACATCGGGATCATGAAAAACCCTTGTTATCTGTAGTAACAGATCACAGCCTCATAGATAACTCGTTACAAGATAAACAATCAATTCTCCTCCAATTGCCAATGAATTTAAGTTGTGACGCCCTTTTTTGTTTACACCTAGAAAATACAGTACAGAATCTCGATTCGGACTACCTCGTCTCACAGACAACTAGACATTTTCCCTCTTCCATCAATTCATCATCTCAAATCAACTTACCACAACTCCAAACAACTTCATGCTAATAGAACTACTCCTACATACAAAGAAACCAAAGCCCAAACATGAACTCAAAAAAAATGAATCACACTCAAAACCCAAATCCTTACCGTCCATGGCGATTGAGCTCCTTCGTGGAGGGAACATGCCCCTGAGGCAATCCGATCGAAACCACAAACTCCCTCAACCCATCCCGCAACTCCGCATCGCTCATCACCCGCTTCCTGAATCAACAAAACTCAACCGAAATCACAATCACCACCAAATCAGAAACCCTAATCGAACAAAGAAAAACACCGCACCTCGGTTTCCGACTCGAAGCTGCGGCACAGGTAATCGCCGCGGCCGGAGAACGACACCAAAGCCGTTGATTGTTGTGGTTGAAGCGGAGGAGGAGAGGGTGGTGGTGGTGACGGGAAAGGTTAGAGGAGAACAGAGCAAAAGCGGCGGCGGCCATGGTAATGATGATGAAGCATTTGAGTTGATCAAAGCATTTGAGAAGATTACAGTGAGAGGAATCTGAGACAACTGTGATGATGAGTGTGGAGATGACAGAAATGGAGAAATGGTTTTTTTTTTCTTTCTAAGTGGGGTGTGTTTTGTTTTGTTTATCTTTGTCTGTTTCCCGATGCAAGAAAACAAAAACCGTTCTCGGCCAATCTTTGTGGTCTTCCAATGTTGTCTAATTTTGAATTACAATGCAGAATCATTGCATGATTTGTTTGGGAATACAGGATCATTTACAAGGCTAACATCCACTATTTTTTTAAACTCTCAAATTTAGGAATCCAGTTTGACTTTATTGATATATAAATAGAAAAAGGTTACAGATTGATATTATTAAGTTATTTTTTATTTTATTTATTATCATGTTAAGTTGAAACTCCTTTTTTTTTTTTTATAGTAAGGTTCGAGTTCAACCCCTTACCTATTTTCTTTGAATCGATAGGAAATTTGTGTTTTGCCATGGCATTTAGAAGTTCACGCTCTCACTCGAATCATTTTTTACTTGTACATCTTTTCCTATTCTTTTTCCACTTCGAATCATCATGGGCTTTAGTATGGGTTCTACTTGGTCTTAACATTGTGGCCCAAATGGAAGTGGGCCCGCCCTACCCATACACGATAAGACTATTTTTACAAGATAATACTCCCAAAAAAAATAATTGGCACGAAGTATAACTACAGCGACATCCGATCGAGTAGGGAAAAACCATACTAAAGGTCGAGAAACATGATTGACTAGACGAAACCTCATTATGTATTGAATAGATCGCACAACCCGTGATGAGAAACCTCGTTAACCATGATTTAACAACGGTTTTCTCTACCTTCAGTGTGGTTAGCTGTAGTCGTTACAACCTTGTCGTCGATAACTTAAGGACAAAGATGTTGTGACTACCCAATTCTTTTCTTTAACCCCTCCTCCTCTTTCAGGCCATGTAGCTACAAGTACACCTATAGGCTATAGGGGATCTAGGACTCTAAAACAATTTTTCCTCAATCCAAGCTGAGCGAACTTACAATACAACATTGTATTGAGAGACCAATCAATAACGACAAGTGAATTATTTGTCCTCTGACAGGAAAAGAAATCTCTTAGGGAGTTTCAAACAAACCCTTTCTTTCTTAATTTCCTCGATGCTGCCACGGCTGTCCCTTCCTCACGTGTGATGTGAACCTCAAAAACTCTTTTCCTCGTAGTTCGTTCCTTTAACAAAACTCACCCTTCAATAGTCTTTTCCTGGAAGAAATGAGAATTTGCAGATGTAAGATGAAGAAATGTAACGAATCATAATCTATCAAATGCAATATACAACAACAACAACAACAAAAATTCAACTATTTTCGTCCAGAAAAAAATCTTAAGACGAAAATATCTAAGACGAACGAAATATATAAAATCTTTATCCATATTAGAAACAAAACAATCAAAATGGTTTCTTAATATCTTCAATAATGAAACAAAACGCAATATACAAGAACAAACGAACAATGAATTCGATCCCTAGAAGGGATGACCATGGCTAGAATCTCCTTCAATCGACAGCACATTTCCAATGATTTAACACTAATAGTACTTGTTAAAGGACGAAAGCGTTGTTGACCAGACAAAATCATATAGAACCAGAAATTCTGAATTAAAAACCATAGATATGATTAGACCCAAAATCTTTGAGCCACAAAGGGGAGAAACCGAAGAACACGGAGGAGATGCATTTGCAGCAGTCATTGTAACCGCATGCATCTTTTACTTGTGCAATTTAAAGAATCATACATCATCTCATGCATTTTTTTACTTATGCAATTTCATACAGTAACTTTCAAATTGATTAATTTGTTCTAGTACAAGATTTAATCACAATTCCCCAAGTATAGTTGCATAACAGAAGGCTGAAGGAAGATATGGCCATCTTGCCACGTTTCAATCATCCCATGCAACACATACTCTCACCTGGAAATTCACCTTTGTACCTCACCAAAATCACCATCATCCTACATCTATCAGGAATATAATCTCACAGGCTGTACCAATCTAGTTACATGAGGTCTTAGTAAGCAAAGCATTACATACGGAGAGATATGTATTGCAAACCAAGTTATTCTCCGTCATCATAATTAACAATGCCATTGTCTGGGAATGACGAGATAACACCAACCTAGGTGATTCCGTCATCGACAATGTCGAGGTAAGACGAGATATGTACACAATGCTATCGGTATACCAAAAAGGCAACCAAGGAAAGACACCAAGAAGTAGAGTCGATACTTGTGTTCTAAATACAAGGGGCAATGGCCAATGGGATAATGATACTTAACACTAAATTCTAGCAGTGGATAATAGATCTCACAGTGTGTGCCAGATCTCCTAAATCCCATTTTGATTGATCACAAGTTGACTTTCCATTGGCATATCATATTTTCTCTCAAAATCATGCATGCATGTGCAATCAGTGGAATATTCTCCATCACTGTGCACGCATACAAGTACATCTACATTTATACGTTGGATAAAGATTCCTAAAACTACAAAATGGCACAACCAGAGTATTCAAAACAGCTTATTATGAACAAACATTCATAAAACTATGCCTTCAGGAACATAACTCCACGAACAATAGGCGTTAAAAGTCGACAACAACATTATGTTTGTTTATGACCTAGAAATGGTATAGCTAACATAGACGTCACCGGGTAATCCAAATATTCGAGTTTAACCTAATATTGATCCGAAATTCTGGATGATTTACTTTGATCTTCGGTCACGAAGATATTATAAAGACGCTAAATTTGCTAGAGGTCTAGAAGAAGAAGACTTGGGAGACACAGGTCACCAGTCTCAGCTAGCAATCGTGGAAGAAACCAAACGACACTGATCAAAGTTTTTTCACGCTGTTTGAACACAAGTTAGTCAAGGTTAATTTGTCACTCAAGTCTTTTATATGGATCTCACCAAAAAAATCACTTTCAGACTTCAACAGTTTGAGAACTTGTACGTGCTATATGACAAAAACAAACAACAAAGCTAAACTAGATACTTATCTAACAATAATACTGCAGGTTAAACTCCATGGCACAGTACTGTTAGATATTACTGATATAAAGTTTGCGTTTCAAATTCATACTTGGATAACTATATGAATTAATTAATCGATTAAGGTAGACCAAGAATATATTATATGGGTCCCTCGAACTGTAACCATCTCATGGTCTTTTGTAGTTTTGTGAATTGTCTTAATTTGGAATTTTGGTGTTCCTGTCACTTTCTTCGTTTTCTTTGTACTTAATTGTCTCATGAATAGAACTCCACAGGTTGATGCATATGAGACTATTATTATCAACATTCGACGCAGTTCCCCATAGATGAGTTAGAAAGAAAAACACACAAAATATAAACAGAGGAGTACTAATTAATCTAAGATGATTGAATTTTGGCCCTCCTGTTTTATGTCCTTTTTTGTGTCCTCACTATATATATACACCTAAACACCCAAAACACAAACACATAATCTCTTCTACCTCCTTCATTGTCAAGAACACACTGAAACATCATCCCCCATTTTTGAGACAGAAACCCTTTGTCTCACAAAGTGAAGTTAAGAAAGCAAAGAGTCTACAGGAAAGAGACGCTTGACGGCAAAGTGACCGCGATAGGGATAGAGATATGGGAAGGGCTCCGTGTTGCGATAAAGCGAATGTCAAGAAAGGGCCGTGGTCGCCCGAAGAAGATGCTAAGCTAAAAGGGTATATAGAGAAGTATGGGACTGGTGGCAACTGGATTGCTCTTCCTCAAAAAGCTGGTATGGTTTCTCCTTAATTAATGTTCTCGATTTTTCCTGGAGTCATTTGACACTGGATAAAGGAAAGTTGTTTCGATGTTTGAAAGATGGGGTTCGTTCCTTTTTCCAGGTTTGAGGAGATGTGGGAAAAGCTGCAGATTGAGGTGGCTGAACTATCTTAGACCAAACATAAAGCATGGAGAGTTCACTGATGAGGAAGACAGAATCATCTTCACTCTCTTTGCCAACATTGGAAGCAGGTTTTCCTCTATCCCAGCATATTTCTCGTGGTTTTTTTCTGTTTTCAATCGACATTAAAAGTTTCTGGTAGAGTTATATGCACCTCGGTAAGGTAACCACACTAGATCACGAGTTTGAATCCAACACCAAACGAGATTGTGCGGGAAGAGATATTACCATATTATAACCTTGAGCCTCTGATACATTCAAACAACATCCCTCCAGTCAAGCATATTCCCTTTCCTCTAACACACTGTATTTGCTTTCTTCCTCTGTAACATGATCCTCAAATCTGCAACATGATTCTATACCTCTTAATTAGTTTCTATTCTCATCAACAAAAAAATTTCACCCTTATCAAAGAAAACAAAACTGTGTACACAGAAGAGTAAAGGTATATTTTCTGTTCATGGCTAAGGAGTTAGAAAATATGCAGGAAAAGGGAGGATATGGCTCTGCTATAAGTAGAAAGTTCTTTTCAGTGAGCAACATGCATGCCAAAAGCATGAGTTCCCTTTGATGAGCAAACACTGAATGGTTCTGTTTTTGAATACTTGTTGTGATGAAACAACATAGCAAATCATGCCAATCTCCAAATATATGATGATCATATGCAGGTGGTCAATTATAGCAGCTCAGTTACCAGGCAGGACAGACAATGATGTCAAGAATTATTGGAACACAAAGCTCAAGAAAAGGCTCATGGGCATTGCTAATCCACCAAACAAGAAAAACCATCAAGCATCATCAGCATCCCAAAATGAGACCACATCTTCGATTTCATTGTCCCAAAACACCATATCATCGTCACCATCACAATACCAACACCATCACATCCCAAACACGTACTTCAACTCCAGTTCCACTCTGCCTTTCACAGGATTCTATAACCCATTAGGCTGTCCCTCGGATATTTCATCGAACACCTTAAGTCACTACCAAGTTCTTCAGAGTACCCAAGATCATGGGAACATGACCATCATGCAGAGCTATTTGGCCATGTTTGGAGGTGCTGCAGAACCAAGCTGCAGCTCATCTGATGGGAGCTGCGGCAACCAGATAAGCCAAGGGAGAGAGATGGATTATGAGCATGGGAGCCAACCCAGTGGTGAAAAACAGAGCATGATGCAGAATCACTGCTATCTCTATCATGGGCATGAAGGAAACCAAGTGATTATGGCTCCAAATGGTGAATTAGCAAATGGGTTATCAGCAAAATGTAATCTTGATGATGGGTTGATGGCAGATGCAGGAGTGCTAAACCAGGAGATGATGATGATCAAGGAGGACGTTGAGCTAGCTGCAGAGAAGCAGCCTATCAATGAAGCTGAACTAATCCATGAATTAGAGATGATTAAGAAGCTGATTAGCAGCAGTAATTATAATCCTTGTAACTACAACAGCAGCAGCAACTCTAATTGCTTTGTTCAAACCATGACAGCAGAGGACAGAGTCATGTACTTGTGATGATGCTGACTGTTGGGAATAGTTCGAATTTTTCAACATGGACTGTTCTTTGTGGAAAAAAAGATGAAGATGGCTAGGAGATGATGATAAGGGATGATGCCATTATGATGATTGGATGTAGAAAAACTATTCATATTGATATGAATATGAATATTTTAACTTATGATTAGGACCTTGACAGCACATTGGGTAAGAGGTACATTCAGTGCATTTCTTTTTGGGGAATGATGTTATGTTCTGGTACGGTTTGTTTCAGTTCAAAGCCAATTCAGTAAAAATACTGTGATCTCCTCCTTTTCCTCATAACAACCTAAGCATTCAACAGTTCTTCAATGGCACTCAACATTCACACTTGCCTTTCTCCCTTGTACTATTACTACCACTAACTAGTCCACTGTTAAGCATATCAATTGAATACGTGACTGGAACAAACATAGCCTAGAGAACTTTAATATGAAAATACATGGAGCATACAGAAACCACCGATCAAAGAATTTTCATGCATCCAAGATCATGCAGTTCCCATACAACAGACACAAACGGCTAATCCGGATTTGTACATCTACGTTATGGTTATAATTGGCTCCATGAACATGATAACACACTAATTGGAGTAAACCTTGTTCAAGGAAGCACACCATCAGAGAACCTTTGAATCGGTTGTTATTCAACTTTTCATTAGGTCAATGCACAATCATATCTTAATGTTATTGTCAATGCAAAGCATTCTTTTAGAAGAGCATCCTCTTCTTTTTTAGCAAATCATACATTAGCAAAGGCCAAATTAAGACTTGGTTCATGATTACCTAATGTAATTTGAAATCTTGGTCGGTACTAAGTTTCTCACTGTCTCGCTAGTAGTTCACGACACTTATGTTTGGCATCAAACCTCATCCTTCATCCTGAGTAATTCAACAACAAATCAAATCTTGGTCTCATTTCACGAGTCTTGTCTCTATCTTGAACGACACCTCAACTATTATCTGACACCTCCTTATTAGTGCTTTAATAGATTATCCATCTACGTTTAGAATGTCTGTTTTATTATTATAGTGAGACTATCATCCTATCTTTTATTTGCTGTCACCCAAACTTTATGGTAATCCTATCTTTCGTTAAATGACTATAGATCCACGGCAGCATTTTGGTGACCAATTTGTGACTAATTTGGAACGAAAAGGGTATCAAACAGCCTACGATTTCCAGATGTTCTTCTAGGAGTTATATCACACAGGCTTAGTAGTCCCTGACATCAAATCCAAATGTTCATTTTCCAACAACATTTGCGGTCTTTCGTCTTGGTTCATTTGGCAGACTTAAAAATTTGCCACTTACATCAAGCTGAAATGACATTTTTCTCGTTTCATATGTCATCATCGTTGAGTAAATTCCGACCCATAATTTGTTGTCGCATAACTCTGGGATGACAATCTTTTCAAAACAGAGACTAATGGCAATTGACAACTCCTTCAAAAATGACATGAAAACTAGGGAATAACAAATGATTTTCAGCATAAAAAGAATCAAACTCAACATCCATTGAGACGAAAGGTTGACAAAGTTCGAAAATGATATGAACATGCACAAGATGCCTTGGGCAGATGATAGGCTGATGGTGGTCCCAAAATCAACCGTTGAAGCCATATCAAGCCATTGACCTCTTCCCTCACTATACTCCCAATAATGCTGGCACGGTTAAAAATGGAGCATAACATAAAAAAATTTCTTATTAAAATTGGAATATTGCTAAAAAATGAGCCAATTCTGTTCTGGATTAAGCACTACCTTAGGTACTAATGTTACGGGAAAAAATAAAATTTCGATGTACATGTTCTGTAAGCTGCTTCACTTAACTCTTTGGACTTAATACGTGTTAATATCCTACAAGTTTTAAAATGAAGAGATTACGACATAGAAAACAACCTGGATAATTATGTCAAACAAAGGGTCTTACAAGTTATGCACAATCATGCCCATGTTACATCGTAGAGAGACCGTCGGGGAAAAGTTAATTATTACCACTGACCTATCCTATCTTAACTACATGTCTCATATTAGTACAACGTTTCCAATATGCAGAGCAAAATGACTATCAGTAGCATGGGTTAGACTCAACTTCTTTTTCCATAGCAAAAAGTTTTGCACTCATAGCACTAATCAGTATTTTAGTCATAAGATTTGGATTGATCCAGTCCTGATGTCATTTTAATGACTCCACAGTGGGGAAATTGTTGGAAGGTCAAAAGGTGTGGCACCTACTTAACTTATAGGTAGGAAAACAAAACACATCCTAAGTTTCTTAATACTCCACTAAGCATGGGCTTTTTGACATAAAACTAGAATGTCGTGGAATAAATAACGGCCTACATCACGACACACGGCATCAATAACTAATGTCGGAAAGTAATCTAGAAGAGCGAAGTTGCCTTACTCTACCTTGATTAGACAAGAAATCAACCAAGGAGAAACTGTAGCCAGGAAAGGAAAGTCTAGGATCTCTGGCTAAGTAATTTCAAGCAATCAAGAAGAGATTAGGCATAAAAGAACTGGTTATTTGTGCGTTGTCATGACATGATGAACAAGCACTATGCCACAACCCTGACATGCTTAATACACAAGAAGATGGAGCAAGGACTCAAAGTTAGGCAGACCGGCGATAGGTAGTTTGCGATGAAGTAAGATTACTTACATCGCCAATCGAATCTGCGGCAACATGTAATAATGTATCAGAATCTGTGCTAAGAATACCCCAAATAAGCTTTCCTGCGGCTGCTTCCATATAATCAGTTTCTAACGTAACCCACAATTGCTGGACTTCTTTACGGGCGACAGCCTAAAACAGATACAGCCAGTGATGGTCAGACACAAAACGAATGTATAATACATGGATTAATGCTATGCCATCCAACAATATAATTTCAACGGTTTGTTCGTAATCCATGGTCAACTTATATGGAAGGATTTTCCACTGAAAATGTAGGACCAACAATATAGATCACGATAGGCATCAATCTTTCTCCAACAAGAAACATAAAAAATGTTGGTATTAACAATAAGAAACTAGACGCCCTGAGAAATACACAGATGGAGCGATATGCCAGAATCCAAAGGTGTTCAAGCACTAGAACAGAGACTTTCACAACTTCAGTGAAGTATCAACATGATCATAAAAGTTCAAATCGATCAAGTACCTCACGGGATGTGCTGCGCAAAGGGATTGAGGAGCTCCGACTCTAGCTTAGGCCAGTGATAGCGGCGCATTAAGGAGCTCCCAATCGGCACTCTGTGATGGAACCAACTGGAACACATTGGATAGCTGCGCATTTATGCAAAAACAGAAGATTCAAAGTCAAAAGCGCAAAGAACACAAGGAAGAGCAGTACTGAGGCGAATCCTTTAACAAGATAGCAGATGGATTAGCAAAAGAATTTAGATGGAAAACAGATGAGTAAAACAAACTACAGAACAACTACAGTCTGTTGCAGCATTTTATCGTTTAAGAACTTCTTCGATCAGATGATCCTATCCAATGTTAAACGGGAAACAGAATCTTGGGCATCAGAATGCAACAGTATCATATTTTTTACAACAATATCTGCTGCATGATATTCACACAAAACAGATTACAGAATCTACATCAGGTCCATACTTGCCATGCGTAGTCACAAGGCAACTCAATGCCAGATAGATTTATAGACTATTCGACAAGTCGATAATATATATATATATATATGATTCAATTAAGATAAATATTGAATAAAGGATAATACATGAAATGCATAATAAGAACATAGAAGTATTGTCCATTAGGTCTAATAAAACATCATAATGTTTAAACAAAAGTTCAATAAATATGGATCAAAACATAAATAGATAGGACTTTTTCATCCATGATACTTCAATCAAAGTCATCGATAAAAGTTGGATTTGCTTGAAAAGATGATGATACGATATCATCCATTTTTTCCCGACCAAAATCATCATCCACATCTTCATCGTCCATAATATTCGATCTCTTTTCCTTTTGTATCATTATCCGACTCTAACTTCGAAGATTTAATTGATAATATTTTCCTTTTTTTTCTCTTGAATCTTTTGTGTCGTTTTTGAATTCTTTCAAAAGAAAATTATGTATGATTATAAATTTGAGTAAACAAGAAAAACATTATAAAAGTTTTCCAAAAAAAAAAAGTTAAAAAAATTATTGTAAAACACTAGTATTAGCCCAAATCGTTAGTTGTCGACATGACGGACAAGACGAAAGATTTCCTATGATTGAATTAGTCGACGTCAAAACTAATCGTTCATTTAGAGATTTATCGACAAGTTGTAGATTAATCATGACTTGACCTACGCCATGACAACTATGATCAGGTCTCACTTCAGGATCACAAACGATTGCTGTCACTTGTTATCAACACACATCACCATAACAGCGTATCCCAGCAGGAAGGCAAGTCGACCAACATATCGGTATGAAAGGAAAATTCAGCCATTCAGGTTATCCATAGGATCCTATATTACATACCCCTACTACTTTACTAGCCGTTCAGGTTATCACTAATAGATATCAAAAACCCTGTGATACCACGCACCATTTAAACCCTAGACCACCATCGCGCGAAATCAAAACATCGTATCAATCATCAGTTCTATAATATCTTCCGAACTTGGACTCCCAAGACATCTACGTCACAAATTTTACGGGATGAAACCATAAAACCAACTCAAATCGAGTATCACTCCGACCAACTCATCATCACAAACACAAAACCATTCAAAATGTGAAGCGACAGCAATCAAAACAATTGACCTAAACCGACGCAAAACCGCTCCTCACACATCGTTGAATCAAATCACCAGTCCAAATTCTTCACAATACCGGATCGAAAATCAAGCTTATAGCAAGAAGAGAAAGATCGCATACAATGATAATCCATAGCGCCGCCGCCGCCGACGACGATGCAGCGTGATTCGACAACTCAGAGACTTCACCGTGTGTTGGTTTGTTGCTCACGCCCAGTGGTACCAATCAATTTCAAGTTTGGGCCCTAAATCTACTAAATGGGCCGGGCTAATGGCCCATAAAGCCATTTTAGATTGGGCCGATTAGATCTGATATTGTGAAGATAAATGTTTGAATGAAGTGTTTATAGTAACAAGAAGATTCTCAGGTGGGTTTATTTGTTATTGTTATTTAAAATTGAAGAATTCGAAATTAATAATTTTTTTTTTTTTTGCGTAATTCCTCTTTTGTTTTTCTATTGAGTAATTGAATCCTTATAGTTTACAGATTTAAATAAAGACATTACCCATCCGCGCCACAATTGACGCGACGACTCCTTTTTTGGTGTCAAATCCGATTCGGATGAAAGACATAATAAAAAGAGAAAATCAATAATAAAAATTAAAATCATTTTTTAAATTAAAACGATGTTGTGTTTTGAAATCTTGAGTATTATACCTAGACAGGAATCAGTTTTTTTTAGTTTTTTTTTTTTTGTACGTCGGTTACATCCTTTGAAAAAATATTGATATCAAACAGATTTTTAGGAATCGGATGCGGTTTTGTAATAAAAAATTACATGACAGAAAAAGTTAATTACGAACCTAACCGATTGTTTTGGCGCTATATTTTTATTGTCTTGACGATATCATTAACCAATGATCCCGATGTCGTTCGTGCGTAAATTTTTATGTCTCCGCGTAAAACCAAAGATAAAAGGCCAAGAGGATGATATATTGTACGAGTACCTTTAATATTATATTGTGATGAGATACAATGTGATCTTAGATTATTGATGTTTTGCTGTAAAGTTTTGATATGAATCTTATAATTGAATTGCACATGCGCTCTTAGACCCCATGCATGCCGTTACACTTTATCATTAATCTTTAGCATAATACATCGACAAGTCCTGTCAACCCCACAAAAGCCACTTTCGTTAATCTTTTTTCAATTGTTGTCACAGTTACACTTTATTCTTTGTATCCCATTTTAGTCCCCCACGATCATTTCCTTTCGTGCATATATCGACTTGATTCTAAAGTTTTTGTTTGTTTCCTTTTTCATAGATCCCTCTCCATTGCTTATAGTTTGGTTAAGAAACTATTTATCCTTCGACGTTACGAATATTATAATTTAGAATCAGTCATATATGCTGTCAGAACTAGTTAGTTGGCTACATTCAAACGACATAAACCTTTGTCCCAAAAAAAGTGAGACGAAGAGATATCAGATATGTGATCACCATATTGTAAGATATGAGAAACCGCGTGACATTCCAAAAGAATAGATGATTATGATTTATCGCTTTTATTGCGAAAGTAACACTAGATCATATAATTGTGCATTTGTGTATATGATAATGATGCATCGGGGTAGTTTTCAAGTATGGAACCAATTAGAATCCAAATCAAAAAATCATGCAAGTAGCTGATCGTGCTCATGCATGTGTGATGATGGGAAATTGTCGTATATGCCTCTTATCTTCTTCTTCTTCTTCTTCTTCTTCTTCTTCTTCTTCTTCTTCTTCCCTCGTCACGGTGACACTCGGAGGTATACATGACCATCTCATGAGCCGCCTTATATGCCTCTTATCTTGATTGGGAATAATTGGACATAAAAAAATTGGACATTATTTAGATAACTATGGATTGAAGGAACTATGGGTTGTAAAAAGAAATTTTAATATGAAACTGTCCATAACAAAGACTAGTTGTATAATCTAAAATATAAAGAGACATTACATTTTCTAAAAAGTTGTGTGATTATTTTCAATCACTATCAATTTTACCTTTTTTTCATGGGACCTTTCTCATAAATTTCACAAGAAAAATCCGATTGCCTTCTCTCTTGTAATCCAATCATATGGAAACCTGAAATTTGTTTATCCAACATAAACTTCAAAAAGAAAAAATTATTTTTTTATTTTTTTATTTTTGTCCTAACCAAACCATTACACACAAAGGGATTTACCAAAAATCAACGGATCTATGATTTGGTTAAAATTAGAAAAGGTCAGATTAAGGTCTTGGATCAATCATATAGTTTGGTCCATTCTTCGTATTTATTTGATTAATCTCTTTTATAATGGACAATACCTTACATGGTACGTTCGTACAAATAATAATAACGCGGTGCATGTGTGTGCCCCCTCCACTATCAAAATCACAATTATTTTGCCAAAATATCCACCAGTGTGTGCCTCAATACGAATCTCACGTCATTTTCATTTATTCTTTTAATTAATGTGAATTTTAGATTTTTTTTGTTTTAAAAATACGAATTTTATATTTTGGAAAAAAGAGATATAAGAACACAATTTTACCAAAAAAAAAAAGAACAAAAATAAAAATTGTTTTTTTTTTTGTCACACGTATGTTTTATGATCACCATTGGGTTTAGAGTAAAGAGAGAGCCACAAAATTAAGTGAAAATATCCGACGAAAAGTTTAGTGAACTTATCCGAAAAAGGCATAAGCACTTTTTTTCAAAAGATGTACTGCTTCAAAAAAAATCTTTTCCGTTTATCCCAAATAACAACATATCTATTTTGTCATTAAAAGATTTGAAAAAACTTATTCCTATTTCGTACAATATGGATCGTTTCCCGATGATCCCATCGTAATTTCATCCGATCTCATTAGTCATATAATTGGGCATAGCATTTATACATCTAACAAGTCCTTCATTTCCTCCACCCCTTCACATATCCAACAAGTTAAAGTTCTCATAAATGAACCGTGATATTGGGTAAAAATAAAGAACAGTAAAAAGAACAAGCGAAGCTAGTCCCTGCACGCAAATGTTTGTACAACTTGCTTCACATATGTCACTTAAATGGTAACTCAAGATTTGACCATTCAAGCCCACACTTTTCCACTTTTACATAGATACCCTGTGAGCTATGAGGTTTTGCATTGCACCCATTTGGGTTCTGTTCCACCAAAAGGGGGCTTCTTGTTCTTCATCTATTTGGGCTTGCTTGTCAAGGTGTTTGCTTCACTTTTCCTTGAAGAAAAAAGTGAGCTATCTATTTATTGAACTGGGCGTGGTTGGCTTGGTTTGAGCTTGGAAGCTGGAACGAAGGTTACATTAAATTTTGGAGGACTTGTCAGAGTGAAAATAGTCGAAGAATTCAGCTTGGAGTTGTAGCAGGAGAGGACTACACACAACATGAATATCATCCACATCCACATCCACATTCCACATTCCACATGATAAATCGCTCAACCAATTCCTTCAAAAAAAGAAAAAAGATCAAGAAATCAAAACCTTCGTGATTGCGGACAATATCTAAATTTCGATATAAATATATTGGTTTTTTTAAATTCTATTCTAGACGAATATATCTGGATTTCGGTTATATTCTCGGGTCCATGACCAAAGGGTTTCAGACAATGAGTGGGATAATATGCAGTGCAGCACTGGAAATGGAACCAATAACATCATCATAAACCAAAAGACTATATATACTCTCTTTCCATGATTCTTCCACTGAAGTCATCTCTGCCCATGCCAGCCTGCACAGATGTACACTTTAAAAAAACTGAGAAACGCAGGCTCTTCCAAGTATGAGAAAAATGAAATCAAATCGACTATACCGTGGATGTCATGTTGGTACTCAGTTACCAACTTGTAGGGAATAAATCAAATGAATAAGAGACATACTCACCATTATCCTGTAACGTTAAAATATTGGCCAAGAATTGTATGTTTGATCCCATGTACTATGATGGATTGAGGATAGTTCATGAGACATGATATGTTTTGCAGGAGGACTACGAGATTTGACACCTTCAAAAAGGAGAAAATGACATATTTCTTCCTTTTTAAAATTATATGAATCACTCGGATCAAATATCTATTTTTATATGAACTGAATGTTTATTAATTTTATTATAAAATTATTAATTTTATGATGATAATAAGATTTATTATAATTGTTGTATAAAAAAATTCTGGAATGATTTAACTTTTTCTGTAATAAATTTTTTGTCAAAATTAATATAATATTTATATTTTAAAAAGATTAAAAAAAAACCTTTTCATGGTTTGGTATTATTATTTTCTTAGATGGTAAGGAAATCAGTCACCCCCAATAATCCACGAGCCAATATCATGGAACGGTCAACCGATTGACTCGTCTTATTAGCAACACAAGCAAGCAAGCACCTAACAAGTTTTGAACCGCCATACCTCCAAATAGAGGTCTGGGCAGCTTATCATTGGGATACCACCGAAGTGACGTGATTCAATTAATTTAGACAGGATTCATTACTTATGTGAATAATCATCAAGTTTTGTTGCAGCATCAACGAAATTTATAAGATTACTTGCGTTTTGTCTCTTTAAAAAAAAAAAAAAAACCAGATCAAATAAATGAAACCAATGTTTTACTCCTAAGAATTCGAGGTCAAATACTATTGAAATGTCTTATTGGGCAGCTTTCCCATGTGAAAAGTAAATGGTGCCTTGTACGTACTAGTCAGTCTTTAACTGAAAAGGAGGCAAGCACACACAACACACGATAGCATGTGTTGCTTTATCAACATGGAACACAGTTTTTCATCATTTACAAGCTATATACTCGACAAGCTTCTTTTCCCCTATAAATTGTGCTTCCTTTACAAGCCATATCAAGTCCTATGCATTCCCCTGTATTATTTTTGGAAGAGTAATCACACTGCAAACACTAACTTTTATGTTCGATACCTATTGTTCCAATTTTATCGAGGAAGCTTTTACGTTTAATAAGTATAAAATAAATATAAGATAATCTTCATGATTAATACTATTCAATATGTAATCTAAGTTATGGATCTTTTAACTAGGCTTGTCATCTAATCGGTATCTTATCCATAGAGAAACGACCGAGCCATAGGAATGAGAACCATATATATCGAATGATGTTCACATTGTGACAGTGGGGTATACACGTGAAGGACAGATGAAATCCAGGAATTTATGTTACCAGGTGAAGGATTGAAAAACAATTTGTACAGAGGAATTGCCCGCATTCCAACTCATGCCTTTGACCATCCGTACTATTTTCTTTAAAAAAATTACTGTTACCTAAGATCCAAATCTGGTGAATTTTGAGACAACATTAGCCCGTAAAACCACATAATCAAGAACAACCCAATAAACTTCTTACCTTACAATTTAATCACAGTTAGAGCTCGTCCATCACAAGATCACGACTTAAACTTCCAATCACATCGACTTCTCCATTGTAAACCAGTAATGAGTAAACCTAATACGATCAGGTCTCTTTCTTGAACAATCTAAAACAACCCAATGGACGTCTATCCCTAACGAATCATTACAATTAGAGATCATCAATCTCATAAATTGAATATACGGATCACAGTAACTCCATCGGACAAAACCAATAACCTTTTACCATTATTCAAGTTCTCAACCAAGGTGCTGAAACAGTTTCACTGTCTTCAAGAATACAACAAGATCAAATCCCCAAATCCTCGATCAAATCCCAAACAATCTAATCTTCCTCTCCTGGATCACTTTCACCCTTTTTGATCCTATCCTGGTCAAAAAAACACAAAACCCACCATTTTTTCTAACCTTTTTCACTGCACCTTGTCCCTAACCCCACATCACACCCTACTGCTGGTCTGTTTCTTGGTCTTTCACCTGTCATTTTCTCCACTTTCACACCAACACATCAATCAAGCAGGCAAATGCTGAGAATACAATTAGTTACACAGAGCTTGATCTCTGCTCAAGAAAATGATGCTATCCTATTAGAGCAAAAACAACCCACATGGAAACATAGTGTACGTATCATCTCAACTCAACCCAATCAGTCTCAAATCCATTGAATCACAGAAGAGAGAGAATAAGAGGGTTAGAGGAGTAATTTTGTATGTGTGTGTGAGTCCTTCGGGTCTTTAAAGGAGGCATAGTGAGCAAATGTCACAAGTTTCTGATGAGATAAAGAAAACAAGTGAGGAGCAGTGGAGATGGTCAGAAATGCAAGGACTTGAGCTGGTGGGTGGTTCCAATCAAGACCCATTTATATCCCAAAACTCAAACTCACATACCCAAAACTCCACAGATCAAGACCCATCACCATTTCAGATTCTAGAGAGAAAGGATATGGAAATGGGTAGTGTTCAAGATGGGAAGAAAGAAGGGAAAGAAGAGGAGGCGGAGAAGCAAAAGGAGACAGTTTCACCAGTTGGGTTCAGAGAACTGTTCAGATTTGCTGATGGGTTGGACTTGGTTTTGATGGGGATTGGTTCCATTGGTGCCTTTGTACATGGGTGCTCTTTGCCCTTGTTCCTTAGATTCTTTGCTGATCTTGTGAACTCATTTGGGTCTTATTCAAATGAGCCTGATAAGATGGTTCAGCAAGTCTCCAAGGTAACAATCCCAATGGGGACTGACCAGTCTTACCTGGCAAATCGAGAGGCTAAGTTCTGAATTCAGATCTTCATACTATTGGGTATATATCATCATTGATGTGTTCTTGAACTTTTATGCAGTATGCATTCTACTTTCTAGTAGTTGGAGCAGCAATTTGGGCATCATCATGGGCAGGTGAGTGACCAAACACAAAAAAGATCAGATCATTCAAGTGATTTCAGATTGGAGAAAATCATAGTATTCATTTTTGAGGATTTGATTATGCAGAAATTGCATGTTGGATGTGGACTGGGGAGAGACAATCAACAAAAATGAGGATAAAGTACCTCGAAGCAGCATTGAACCAGGACATTCAGTACTTTGATACTGAAGTTAGAACATCCGACGTCGTTTTTGCCATCAATACTGATGCTGTCATGATACAAGATGCAATTAGTGAGAAGGTGAACACACAAACCCATCATCAAAATTTAATTTTTCATCTTCGAATTCCATTGATTTGGATTTTAGATTTTGATTACTCTGTTTTTTCCTGTCTTTTTGTTGTTGGTGCAGTTGGGCAACTTCATCCACTACATGGCAACATTTGTTTCAGGTTTTGCAGTGGGTTTCACTGCTGTTTGGCAATTAGGTTTATTGACACTTGGTCTTGTTCCTCTCATTGCCATAATTGGAGCCATTCACATGACAACATTGAACAAGCTCACAACAAAAAGCCAAGAAGCTCTTGCCGAGGCAGGAAACATTGTGGAACAGGTAAAAAGGACATGATCTTATAAATTAAGAGGAAGAGATAGTTGTGCCAATCTATCCTGATCTTATGTTATAGAAACAGTCTCCTGTCTTGTCTTCTGATGTTCCGGATAAGTTTGCCGATAAGATTGGATTTCTCCATGCTTGATATTTTGTGAATCAGCTGTTTTTGGGATTTGGGTTTTGATTATTTTGTCCAAAAAATTGCAGACAGTTGCTCAAATAAGAGTAGTTTTCGCATTTGTCGGTGAAACAAGAGCATTGGAAGCATACTCTTCTGCATTGAGGACAGTGCAGAAGCTTGGATACAAGAGTGGATTAGCAAAAGGGATTGGATTGGGATCAACATATTTCACTGTGTTCTGTTGCTATGCTCTTCTTCTATGGTATGGAGGATATCTTGTGAGACATCATTATACCAATGGTGGACTTGCCATTGCCACTGTTTTCTCCGTCATGATTGGTGGACTGTAAGTGCCCTTTGCATTTTATCACGCCCTTAATTATTGAGAAAAATAGGATTTGTTCGGTAACATTTTTGTTTCTTAGAACATAGAATCCAAAATAGAAATACAAGTAGACTGTTTTTGGTTTTATAACTTGTGTTTTCTGTTCCAGGCTTTTGTTCAAGATTTAAGTGTATTTTCATTTGTGATATCAAATTCAGCTGGGTAGTCCTCTATTGGTAAAAAATTGAGTTCTTGAAAATTGACAACAGGGCATTAGGGCAATCAGCTCCAAGCATGGGAGCATTTGCTAAGGCAAGAGTAGCAGCAGCGAAGATTTTCAAGATCATCGATCACAAGCCGGGGATCGATCGGAACAACGAGACGGACAAGATCGAGTTGGAGTCCATTAGCGGGCAATTAGATCTCAAGAATGTGGATTTCTCATACCCATCTAGACCAGATGTGAAGATCCTCAACAATTTCACACTATCAGTACCAGCTGGAAAGACCATTGCTTTGGTTGGAAGCAGTGGGTCTGGTAAAAGCACAGTTGTGTCTCTCATTGAGAGATTTTATGATCCCACTTCTGGTAAAGTTTCAAGCTTCATGCCCATAATAGTGGAGATGTTTTTGTCAGTCAATGAAGGGTGTTGTCAGATATTCATCCCATTGCCCATATCTCAGTTCAGAGAGAAAAGAAAGCTTTTAAATATAAATAACGTGGAATAGTTGTCGGATTTTGGAAAAATAAAAAATAAAATTGATTCGTTGGTGAGACACTTATCAATAATATTGGATCAAAAAAGTACGAGCCTGAATCTTGATCGCAAGTTCAAGTCTCGACAAAAACAATCTTTTATTTACCGAGTAAATTTACAATAGCTTCATATAAGTGGAAGTGTTTGATTCTAGTAGAAATACTCTTGGATTAGCATAGTCCACCCAATATGGTTCTATTTTATGAACTCTTGGATTGAATATGGAAGTGGGCATTTATTGAATTCATGTGAAACTTCATGTTATGGCAAAGTGGGGGAGACTTCGTGTGCCAGAGCAAGATGTTTGGGACAAAGGGGCATCAGAAACCTGATAGTGTGTATGGTGTGTTTTTTTACAGGCCAAGTGATGGTGGATGGATATGACATAAAGACATTAAAGCTGAGATGGCTAAGGGAACAAATGGGGCTGGTAAGTCAAGAGCCTGCTCTGTTTGCCACCACCATTAAAGAGAATATCTTGTTGGGTAGACCAGATGCATCTATGGTGGCAATTGAAGAAGCTGCTAGGGTTGCCAATGCCTACTCTTTCATCATCAAGCTACCTGATGGGTTTGATACTCAGGTTAGCCCTCAACTAACTCACTCCCTTAATAGGACTTTATGCCGAGAGTCGACGGTAAGTTTGAGACCAAATGAACTTAACGGGTTGGAAGATCTAGTTATAAGGGTCTCGGTTATACCTATTACCCTTCACAAGATTAGGAAATCTACCTATTGGATCATAAGATCCGGAATATGTATTGCTAGTTAGTTACCTAATTTGTTCGCTTCGAGCTGAAACAGCTTCAATCACGAGTTTGAATCATGCTTCTTGCACATTGTAAGCAAGATACCAAGTTATTGCACAAATATTTTGTCCACGTAAAATGTCAAAGTAGCAGGTGATGGGTCATCTATATACAAAGGGGAGCTAGCATAGTCAAAGATGCATGTGAAAATATTTAATAGTGTAGGAAGATGGATTCCTTTTTCTTTGTTCAGAAGACCAAAGAAGAGCAGGACCATGAGCATTTAGAGTTGGATCAGTTTGTCTTCATTTTAATAGTACAAAAAAGGACCATGGGAATAAACCCACCTAGTGTTATTTTTCTATGGTTTTACATTCAAGGAATCAGGAGATGATAGATAATAGGTATAAATATTAACTATGCATAGTACTTCATAGTATGCGATGAGTGGTTCTAGTTATTTTTCTCCAAGTGGAGGAGAACATGCGGACATGCTCTGAATGTTTCAACAGGATACAAGAGGGTGACGATACTTGGGACAAAAATTAATGAGAACATTTAGATAATTGAGCAGATTCATGCTTGACTTGCAAGTAAAGAACAGATGTTACACACAGATTGACATATTTTATAAAGATACAGATAATATAGTTGGTGATTATAACCATTACTGCTTGTTTTAGAGGGTTCTTGAGCATTATAGTTTAGTAGATACAAACCTGCGAAACGTATCAGAACGAAGATTGCTCAAAAAATGCTACTGCTGCTTGTTGACATGGAGGTTTTGAAATTCCAGGTAGGAGACAGAGGGTTGCAGCTTTCGGGTGGGCAGAAGCAGAGAATAGCGATTGCAAGGGCGATGCTGAAGAACCCGGCAATACTGCTCTTGGACGAGGCAACTAGTGCATTGGACTCGGAATCGGAAAAATTGGTCCAAGAAGCCCTCGACAGGTTCATGATAGGAAGGACAACTCTCGTCATTGCCCACCGTCTCTCAACCATCAGGAAGGCGGACCTTGTGGCTGTGCTACAACAGGGAAGTGTGAGCGAAATCGGAACTCATGATGAGCTCATTGCCAAAGGGGAGAATAGTGTGTATGCTAAGCTCATCAGGATGCAGGAAGCTGCCCATGAAGCTGCATTGATTAGCGCTCGAAAGAGCAGTGCAAGGTATTGCTATCAGAACTTCCCGCAGTTTTCTGCTTCAACGACGCTTGATAATGAATGCATTTGGCTGTCTAACGCGGTGTTGTCTATTTTCAGGCCTTCTAGTGCAAGAAACTCGGTGAGCTCACCAATCATGGCTCGAAACTCTTCATATGGGCGATCCCCTTATCGTCGTCTCTCAGACTTCTCCACTGCCGATTTTACCTTCTCCATTGATGGACCACGTACTAACTACCGCCTCGAGAAGGTCGCTTTCAAGGAGCATGCGAGCTCCTTTTGGCGCCTCATGAAGATGAACTCCCCAGAATGGAAGTACGCTTTGGTTGGCTCCATAGGCTCTGTTGTATGCGGCTCGATCAGTGCCTTCTTTGCCTATGTTCTCAGCGCGGTTCTTAGCGTTTACTACAGTCAAGACCACAATTACATGATCAGCCAGATAGCCAAATACTGCTATCTACTGATCGGAGTCTCATCAGCTGCGCTCGTCTTCAACGCCCTCCAGTATTTCTTCTGGGATGTTGTGGGGGAGAACCTCACAAAGAGGGTTAGAGAAAAGATGTTGGCTGCTGTGTTGAAGAATGAGCCAGCATGGTTTGATCAGGAAGAGAACGAGAGTGCTCGTGTTGCTGCCAGACTGGCGCTTGATGCGAATACCTTGAGGTCTGCCATTGGAGACAGAATTTCTGTGATCACACAGAACGCCTCGCTCTTAATTGTTGCTTGCACTGCCGGATTTGTCTTGCAGTGGCGCCTTGCGCTTGTGCTCCTAGCCGTATTCCCTGTAGTGGTCGCTGCAACTGTCTTGCAGGTTAGCACCGGGAAACTGAATTCTTGTTACATTAGAATTTTGATATGATTTTTGTTGACTTAAGCATTGTTTCGGCAGAAATTGTTTATGACCGGGTTCTCAGGGGACATGGAAGCCGCTCATTCCAAGGCCACACAGCTAGCGGGAGAGGCAGTATCAAACGTGAGAACTGTAGCTGCCTTCAATTCGGAGTCTAAAGTTGTAGGACTCTTTTCAAACAACCTCGAGTCTCCCTTACGACGTTGCTTCTGGAAGGGACAGATAGCGGGGAGCATATACGGAATAGCTCAGTTTGCACTCTATGCTTCCTATGCACTTGGTCTTTGGTATGCATCCTGGCTCGTCAAGCATGGCATCTCAGACTTCTCAAAAACAATTCGAGTCTTCATGGTACTTATGGTCTCGGCTAATGGTGCTGCCGAGACGCTTACCCTGGCTCCTGACTTCATCAAGGGTGGAAGCACCATGAAGTCGGTGTTTGAGCTCCTAGACAGGAAGACAGAAATAGAACCCGACGACGAGGATACAATACCAGTCCCTGAACGCCTCCGAGGAGAGGTCGAGTTCAAGCATGTCGACTTCTCTTATCCATCTCGGCCTGACACATCCATTTTCCGTGACCTCAACCTACGTGCAAGAGCAGGCAAGACGCTCGCCCTAGTTGGTCCCAGCGGATGTGGCAAAAGCTCGGTCATAGCCCTCATCCAAAGATTTTACGACCCATCATCAGGAAGGGTCATGATTGATGGGAAGGACATTCGAAAGTACAATCTCAAGTCGTTGAGGCAACACATGGCGATGGTCTCTCAAGAACCGTGCCTCTTTGCCACGACTGTCTATGACAACATCGCTTATGGGAATGAGGCTGCCAGCGAGGCTGAGATCATCGAGGCAGCTACCTTGGCCAACGCCCACAAGTTCATCTCCGCCATGCCCGAGGGCTATAAAACGCAGGTCGGAGAGAGGGGAGTTCAGCTATCAGGAGGACAAAAGCAAAGGATCGCACTAGCCAGAGCTTTCCTGAGGAAGGCAGAGGTGATGCTGCTAGACGAAGCTACGAGTGCACTTGACGCAGAGTCTGAGAAATCGGTGCAAGAAGCCCTGGAGCAAGCGAGTTCAGGGAAGACCACCATCGTCGTGGCTCATAGGCTTTCTACGATTAGGAATGCCCATGTGATCGCCGTGATAGATGATGGGAAAGTGGCGGAGCATGGATCTCATTCACATCTTTTGAAGAACTACCCGGATGGGTGTTACGCTCGTATGATACAACTACAAAGGTTTTCACACGGGCAGGCTGCAAATATTACACCAGGTTCGACCTCTCGAACATGAGAGAGAGAAAGAGCGAAAACTGACGAGTGAAAGGAATTCGAAAAGAGGAGGAAAAATATGGAGGTATATATTGATATTCACCTCCTCATTTTGGTTTGTTTTGGTTTTCACTGATGTACACAGAACCCATATCTATGTAGTACTACATATTTTGGTATATAGCATCCATCACAAGAAGGGTGCAATTACTTAGAATTTGTGTATCTGAACTTACACAAATGGAATCATTAAAGCAACAAGGTTGGGATTTTCCATCACCTATGGAATCAGAATTGTAGAAACAGAGCACGATTTCATCTGGATTACAAGATGTCAACAGAATTTCATTGGAGAACGGATCACAGGATCAAGATTCAGATTTCGGCACAAGCCAAAATCCAGCTTCAGACCAGAATTCCACACAAACATAGATCCATCCAGATAATCAAGGAAAGATTGAAGATGGTTAGAACAGCAACATCAGACGAAAGCTTACAATCACGACGGGTAGCGCGTCGCTATCCTGATCTATCAAGGAGGTGTGGCTGCCTCAACAGTGAACACAATGGCTGGGAACATGAGATGAAGGATTGTGTACTGGTAGGAGATGGCATGCGTACTATTAGTCTATGATTAGTGATACCTGTGATATGCGAAGTGAAAAGAGAGGTACGAAACGGAGCAGCATAATTGTGTTAGGTTCATGCCTTGCTAGTGGCACAGGGAAAGGTGTGTGGATGGTCCTGATTTTGGCAACGAAGAGGAACGCCCGGGCATGAGTGATGCTTTTCCCAAGTTCTCTGAGCAAGGGCCTGACAGGCCTTGAGCGATGCATACGTGCATCCGTATAAGATTTGATTTAACGGATGAGTCCACAAAGCTCACAAGCAGGATGCAAAAGCTTATATCCAATACGATGTTTCTCAGCATTATACAATCAACAAGAGCCAAAAATTCTGACCACATTAGATACCTACTAAAGTTCACTTTGCAGCACCTCAACCAATCAGTGCTGCCCATTAATCACTCGCCATACAGGGAGAAAAATCTGGACTCAGATCCAAAACCGAATAGCCCAAACATGTGGTCGTGGTACTGATGAAAGCGAGATATTTGAGCAAACACCAGATCACGGAAAGGTAAATGGCAAAAGCATGAATGACGAAGACAACCCTAAAAGGAGAATAAAAAGAGCAAAATATGTTACAGGGATCGAGGATGAGACAATGACATTGAAGGGAAAAGGATGCTAACGCTCCATCATGGAATGTTGGTATGTGCAAGTAGAGACCCAAAGGACCACCAAAACACCAAAGCTTTTATTGGGTCTTCAATTTAAACCTTGATGGGTGCTCGTCACTACTCCAATCCCGACGTTTCACTGTGCTTCACCAAAAAAAGATGGAACTATTTTTGTGGGTTAAGGTCATGTTCAAATCGTCGACATAGTCGCCACAGAGCCAAACATGTTACCTTCATTCTAACTAGGAAAGAATAGTTCTCCCAGAGATTGCAATCACAGTAACCGGAATGTTATGAAGACTATCCTTTCATGCACTCTCCTGCTTGATCAATAATCTGTGGAAACCTCAATCTGATGATATCAGAAGTTTCCATAAAGGATACCAAAGACAGCAATTTACATCCCTCTAGAACAATAAAATGCCTATACTTCAGAAGTTGTAAACACATAACAATATAATCAGAAGAGTAGTAGAGATGCTTACAGAACTGGGTTTCGCATTATGCTTGCAAAGAAATCAACCGTAGCTTTAGTACAATCCAGGTTAAAGAAAAAAGAGGAGCTTATATTGAGATTAACATCTACTTTGGGCCATTCTTGAGCGTAGATATCAGCTGCTATTTCATTGTCAAGTTTGTACGTGGTGCTGGACCAGCAATCTGCTTCTATCTGCATTATTCATCAAACACGGGGAAATTTGAACCCAAAAATAGCACCAGAGAGAAATAGGCGCCACGAAAACCAAACTCAGCACCAAACATCTTGTATGTCAAGCCATGATTTGCATATAACACTGCCTAATGAAAGCCATTATCAGCACGATATGATATCCAAAAACAAGTTTAAGTTGGTCCTCTCAGCATCGCCCCAGATATTGGCTATGATGCTTTAGAAACTGAATCAATGTCATACCGGATGTCTATAAGTCACTTCACTCCCTACATAAAAATAGCGTCATTGTTGTTCCTAGAAATAGGCACCTAGGAAAATAACAGGAGTTAGTTCCTTTCCCAGAAAAACTTGAGACGACCAAACCAGCATTGTTCTAGAAACCGACTGACCTGCCCTCTTATTTGTCCAAAACCCTTCAGTGTCGATAGATTCAATAGCGGGGGTTGATGTGTGCATTTCGCCATTTCCGATCATCACAATGAAACTACAAGCAAAAAAAAAAAAAAAAAAAAAAGAAGAAAGAAAGAAACTTTCCATGTCTTTGATGACACAACCAGTGTCACGGCAGTATCAGGCTATCAGCTTGGTTTCGTTCCTTTTACATGCGGCTCTCCTGTCTAAGCTACAGATAAGTTTATCACGCAAGCTAACACGACCACCACAGTCCTGAATCCAGATAAGACACCGCGATTCTTTTTTCGCAACTATAATGGAGAGACAAGGATCTCGATGGATATCTGGAGAAAATATTATCTACTGAGATCTGTGTTACGACTGAAGGTCCATTAATTTTACAGTCACTAGTAAATTACTGTTATTATCATAAAAGGGTTAATTAAAAAGTAAACAGTATAACACCAAAGAGATATAAAAACCACAGACGATCGACTACGACGAATAAATCCACTAATCAACCAAGGAGGTATAAGAGAGTGCCCACGAACACTAGAGCTCCACAAACAAGAGAGAGGAGAATAACCTCTCCTGCACAAATCTCCCTAGCTCTCCTTTAAATGGTTACACTCTCTGGACAATATAAGTGGCTAAAACTAATGAATAAAACCCTTGAGCTTCTCTGCTGGATGGACAATATAAGTGGAAAAAACTAATGAATAATACCGTGCCATTTCCGTTTTATGTTTTATATGGTACATGATGCACTAGTATAGTTTCCTATAAGATTTACACCAAGAGAGAGGCGTAATTTAATCTGTTGTGGTAACTCGATATAAGGCGGGTTTTGATAATCCTCCCTACAAAGTGGTATCAGAGCCGTGTGTAGTGTTAAACCATGAAAACTAATACTAGTAGGATGATCAACTTGAATAGATCTAATTACCATATATGGAAAGGAAAAATAGCGGATCTTCTTTATGTGAAAGATTATTGTTTACCTGTGTTTGGTAAAGAAAAACCCAAGCGTAAAACTAAAGGTGAATCATATAACAAGTTGTTTTTGATAAAAATAGATGATGGCTTTGAGATATCACGATGGCACTTCTTTAAATGATCACTTAAATACTTTTCAAGGAATTATAAATCGGTTAGCTGCTATGAGTATCAAGTTTGATAATGAGATTCAAGCTTTGTACTTTACCTGACTCTTAAGAGATTTTTTTGAGACTTCTTTGTCTAATCCGACCCCTGATGGTAGTATTTATCATGGATTTAGCCAAGAGTAACATTTTGAATGAAGAAATGAGAAGAAAAACTCAAAGTTCTTCTTCACATTTCGATGCCTTGATTCTGGAAAAACGAGGTAGAAATGAGAATCGAGATTCAGTAAACAAAGATAAGAGTTGCAGTAAAAATAGAGGCAAATTTAATAAGTTTGCAAATGTTGAGCGTTATCAATATTATCAGAAAGGATATACTAAGAGATTTTGTCGTCAACTTAAGAGAGAACTGAAAAAGCAAGTAAAAGAGAAAAAGGTTGATTCTCATAATAATGACAATCGTGTTGCTGCACTTTTACATGACTTTCTTCCTGTGCTTGACGGTGATGCTATGAATTCTGTATGTCATGACTCCATTTAGATGATTGATAGTGGTGCATCTGTTCATGTCACGTCTCGGAGGGATTTGTTTACATCTTATAGATCAGGTGACTTTGAATCTGTGAAGATGGATAATAATGAGTCAGCTACAATTGTCGGCATCGGTGTTCTGTGCCTTGAGACCAGTAACGACACGAGGTTGGTTTTGACCAATGTTAGACATATACCCGATATTCGCTTGAATTTAATTTTCACAAACAAGCTGGATGATGAGGGTTACTACAACACATTTGATGAAGGTCAATGAAAACTCACTAAAAGTTCTATGGTTGTGGGTAGAGGCAAAAAATATTCTTCCTAATATATCATTCATGCAAAGTTGTCTGTTAATAGAATCAATGCAGTTGATGATGAAAAGACAACTGATTTATGACATAAGAGATTGAATCATATTAGTGAGAAGAGATTGAAAGTTTTGGCCAAAAAGAACGTCCTAAAGGGGTTGAAAAGTTCTTTGTTGAATACATGTGCACATTGCATAGCAGGAAGCAGAACAGAGTTGCTTTCATAAGTTTCCCTCCTACACAAAAATCAGGTATTCTTAATTTGGTGCATACTGATATCTGTGGTCCTATGAAGTCTAGAACACTTGGTAGATCTCTTTACTTTGTGAACTTCATAGATGATTATTCAAGGAAGATTTAGGTTTATATCTTGAAATCTAAAGACCAAGTGTTAGATGTTTTTAAGCAGTTTTAGGTTTCAGTTGAAAGACAAACAGGAAAGAAGCTGAAATACATCAGAAGTGATAGCGGGAAAGAGTATATTGGTCCTTTTGATGAGTATTACAGGCAATAGGGTATTCAGCATCAAAAGACTCCTCATAAGATACCTCAATTGGAGGTGTCTTGGGTATAGCTGAGAGAAAGAACAAAACACTCGTGGAAAGGATAAGATGCTTACTTTCACAGGCATAACTTCCGAGGTCTTTTTGGGGTGAGGCTTTGAATACAGTGGTACACGTTTTAAATCTCACTCCATGTGTTCCTTTAGATCTTGATGTTCCCGACAGAGTTAGATTATATAAAGATATTTCTTATGATCATTTGCGCGTTAGATTATATAAAGATATTTCTTATGATCATTTGCGCGTCTTTAAATGCAAGGCCTTTGTGCATATTCCCAAAGATGAGAGGTCCAAACTTGACATGAAATCATGACAATGTATTTTCATTGGTTATGGTCATAATGTTTTTGGTTACAAGTTCTATGATCTAGTTGAGAAGAAACTTGTACGCAGCAGAGATGTTGTGTTTATGGAAGATTAGACCATTTGGGACATTGAGAAATTAGAGATTTCAATCTAAAGGTTAGTGATGATTTGATTGAATTGGATCGAGTTTCTGATACACATGTTCCTACGCAGGTTGAGAAGGAACAAAAGGGTGTATATGATCCAGAGGTAGCACAGGTCCCAGATATTGTAGAGGAAGATGAGATAGTTCCTGAAATAGAGGTTCAACCAGAAGTTCCATTGGACATTGCTGTAGTTGCTCCACCGGATACTCCACCCCGCATATCCCTTAGAAATAAACAATCTTCTACTAGGTATCCTTCATATCAGTGTGTTTGTGTGACTGATGTAGGTAAACCAGAGAGCTTTGCAGAAGCTGTGGAAGACGAGTGCAAAAGCCAGTGGTTTGTAGCCATGCAGACTGAGATGCAATCACTTCATAAAAATCATACTTTTTAGTTGGTAAAGTTATCTAAAGGTAAAAGAGCTTTGAAAAATAAATGGGTTTATAGGTTGAAGCAAGATGAACTTACTTCATAGCCCCATTACAAAGCTAGATTGATTGTTAAGGGATTTAATCAGAGAAAGGGTATTGATTTTGATGAAATATGTTCTCCTGTTGTGAAAATATCATCTATTCGTGTTGTTTTAGGCTTAGCAGCAAGACTATACTTGGAGATTGAGCAGATGGATGTAAATACGACCTTCCTACACGGAAACCTAGAAAAAGAGATTTATATGTAATAGCCGGAGGGTTTCATTGTCAAAGGAAAAGAGGATCATGTTTGCAGACTTCGAAAAAGTTTGTATGGTTTGGAACAGACATCCATACAATGGTAAAGAAAAGTTGACTCAATTATGGGGGAACAAGGTTACCAGAAGACTAAGTTTGACCATTGTGTTTTTGTGTAAAAATTTTCTGATGATGATTTTATTATCTTTTTGTTATATGTGGATGACATGTTGATTATTGGCAGGGATGCTTTTAGAATTGACAGTTTGAAGAAGCAACTCAGTAAATCTTTTGCCATAAAAGATTTAAGGCCAGCAAAACAAATCCTTGACATTAAAATTGATCGTGATAGGAATGCCAAGAAGTTATGATTGTCATAGGAAAAATACAGTGAAAAGACATTTAACGGTTTAGTATGAACAAAGTTAAAGTGGTAAGCTCTCATCTTGCTTCGCACTTTAATTTGAGTATTGCACAAAGTCCTTCTACAAATGAAGAAAAACAAGACATGTCTAGAGTTTCCTATGCTTCAACAATTGGAAGTTTAATGTACGCTATGGTATACTAGACCAGACATACCTCATGCAGTTGGTATTGTTAGTCGATTTTTGTCAAATCATGGAAAAGAGAATTGGAATAAGGTGAAGTGGATTATGAGATATCTTCGAGATACTTCTAAACTTAGACTTTATTTTGGAACTAATAAGTCTATATTGGTTGGTTATACAGATTCAGACATGGCCAGAGATGTTAATTGTCATAAGTCTACTTCGAGGTACTTGGTTATTTTCTCAGGGAGAGCTGTGAGTTGGCAATCTAGATTACAGAAGTGTCTTACACTTTCTACAACAAAGGCAGGAGTACATAGCGAGAACGGAAGCGTGCAAAGAGGTCTTATGGATGAAAAATTTATTACACAACTTAGGTTAAAGCAGGATCGATTTATATTGTTTTGTGACAATCAAAGTGCGATTCACCTAGGTAAGAACTCCACTTTTCACACCAAGTCAAAGCATATTGACACGAGGTATCATTGGATACGAGATGTTTTTTGAAGACAGGAAATTGTTTCTTGAAAAGATCCACACATATGACAACGATGTCGATATGTTTATGAAGACTCTTCCGAGACAAGCTCGAGGTTTGTCGCTTGATTGAAGGGATGGTTTATCCCTCCTCCACATCGTAATGAGGGGGAGAATTATTAGTTAAATATCACTCTCATATAGAAATTTGATGTGCCAAGTAGCTATTGTCTACAAGACTTTCTTGCCTTGTCTTTGTCTTGTTTTTATTTTGTCTTTGATGTGCAATTTGTAAATTTATATGATTCCTTTGTTTTAGCAATTACGTGAGAAAGAAGTGCAGAAAACACAAAAGAAAACATAAAGAAAGAAAGAAGTTGCTAAACAGTGTGTTAGGAGAAGTTTTTAGTGCAAAAACTGGTTTTCGCAGTCAGGTTCTAGGGGGCAGATCAATGTCCATCCGGTGTCTAATCGCCCTCAAATTTGGTTAGTGGATACACGACACTTGGTTCTTCAATCCAAGGGTCAGTTTTGTTACAGGAGTCTCCTACATTGAGATACTCAGCCGGGAATAGTAGTATCCGATTTGAGTGTGTTAGGAGAAGTTTTTAGTGCAAAAACTGATTTGCGCAGTCAGGTTCTAGAGGGCAGATCAAGGTCCATCCGATGTCTAATCGTCCTCAAATTTGGTCAGTAGATACATGATACTTGGTTCTTCAGATCCAAGGGTCAGTTTTGTTACAGGAGTCTCCTACATTGAGATATTCAGCCGGGAACAGCAGCATGCAATTTGAATTAGTTTCGGTGATCTTTTTCCTTGTTTCTCTTGTTTATGCTTCTCTTGTGTGTCAAGATTGCCATCTTAATGTTGTTATTGTCGTATATCTCTAGTGTGATCTAGAGTGGATCTTTGTATGTCCATTATTCGGGTATATAATGAAGAGTTTAAGTGGACTCCGATATGAGTCTCGTGGTTTTTACTCCTCACATTGGAGGAGATTTTTCACGTTAAAAATAACATGTCATTTCTGTTTTATGTTTTACATGGTATATGGTGCACTAGTATAATTTCCCTAAAAAGTTTACACTAAGAGGGAGACGCAATATAATCCGCTATGGTAACTTAATATAAGTCGGGTTTTGATAATCCTCCCTACACTCCTTGCATAACTCTTCATCGAACAAGAGACAAAGTTTGAGACAAAGGATCTCCTACAAAAGATAAGCATGTCTCAAGGCTTTAATATGGTATTGACAATAAGAGGAAAACTCATGATATATATAACACACGTGGCTAACTCCCTCCATGCATAATTCTTCACTGAATAAAAGCCTAAGTTTGAAACAAAGTATATCTTACACAAGACAAACATGTCCATAGGTTTTAAAATTATGTTGACTATAAGAGTCAAATGCAATTTTCTCGGATCATCTTAGGCTGAATGAAGATAAGTAAATACATCAAGTCAACAAATTTCCTTGTCCAGAACAAACACCGCATAACCAAACGACACTCTCTTCTGCTTGCCGAGAACATAATCCTCGCAGAACCCGAGTTTCTGTGTCTTTAAACCTCCAAGCAAGCCAATCGAACTCAGAACATCCATCCCCCTATTGGTCATATGCCCAAGCCGCATACTGTAATAACTTCATCTTAAAACTAGTATCACCTTCACAGACTGATAATGAGCTTGCAATAGTTACAACTCCATCATACGTAACGCCGATCAAGTAGTACAATACAGCACGAAGTCTCGCCTTTATCGTCACCATATGGTTCATCCCCCTATTGGTCATACGCCCAAGCCGCATACCGCAACAACTTCATCTCAAAACTAGTCTCACCATCACAGACTGATAATGAGCTTGCAACAGTTACAACTTCATCCTACGTAGCATCGATCAAGTAGTACAATACAACACGAAGTCTCGCCTTTATCGTCACCATATGGTTCTCCTTGACCTCAATGACACCATCCTGAGAATGATAAAAACAACCTTCACGATAAAAGAGAACCAAAAGATATAAGATAATGCCTCATCGCTGGAAAATAACGAACATCTTTCAATGTCTGCACAAACATCATCCCACATCCGAATACGAACATCTCTCACGCCAAGAATCTTAAGGACAACAATGTTGCCAATAAGAACTAGGCCACCATTGGACTCCGCAACAGTACCAAACCACTCCCGATACGGAAAAATGTGAAAGATACAATCAAAATCCATCACCCACTCTGAAGTGGATACAATCAAAGACTCTACGATGGATGTAAGAACGATCGAAACGGTCTGAGTGTCAACAATACCTGCAGCATTGTTGCCAATAAGAACTAGGCCACCATTGGACTCCGCAACAGTACCAAACCACTCCCGATACATAAAAATGTGAAAGATACAATCGAAATCTATCACCCCCACTTTGAAGTGGATACGATCAAAGACACTACGATGGATGTAAGAACAATCGAAACGGTCTGAGTGTCAACAATACCTGCAGCTGGGGCTTCCTCCTTCTTCTGCTTGTTCTTCAACTTATGATATTCGTTCCACCAATGTCCATTTTGATGATATTAATGACAAGAGTCGGACTTCTTCGAACAGCCTCTGAACCTATCCTGTTGTCTTCGATCCTGCCTCCTAATTAACTATTTGTCCTAGATGACTATGAGAGGTGTTGTCTTCGACCATCATTAGAACTCGAGGTCCTAGATGACTATGAGAGCTGGTGTCTCACTAACTATTTGTCAAAGACCATCATTAGAACTCGAGGTCCTAGACGACTATGAGAGCTGGTGTCTCACTTAACTAATCGTCAAAGACATCTTGATATCTTCCAATGAAAAATAATCTCTACTATGGATCACAATAGTCACAAAGGCTTCAAATCCATTCGGGAGAGAGCATTGCAGAATCAGTGTCGCCTCTTCGTCGCCGATGGTGACACCAATGTTTTCAGAACCAATAAGAATAGTCCGAATATCAGTCAAGTGTTTTTTTCAGTAAGGCAGTAGACTCCTTCATTTTGAATAAATGGAGACGTTGCCTTGTATACAAATAGAAAACAACAGATTTGCTCATATATAAGCTGGACAACTCATCCTAAACAGCCTTGGCAGTCCACTCCTCCAGGACGTACAAGCATAGTTGTAAAGCTATCATGACATATCGCATCACAACATCCAATTCTTTAGGCGTTGCGAAGAAAAATGCTATGATACTGATCACCCCACCAATGAGCGCAAAGTAGAAAACCATTACAAATAGCACTCCAAGGAAGGACTTCATCACTTGCTTGATCATCGGATGCATTGTACTTCTCTTTGATGATTTATAAGAAGGATTGATCTTTGAACCATAAAGGAATTTAATAGGGTTTCGCTTCGTATTTATACTACTTATAGTGTAGAGAGAATCAAAGATATAATCTAAGAAAATTTAAATTTTCTTATCTCCATGAACATATGCTTATATACGAAATGACCCAATTATCATGCGTAGATAACTTTGTCAAACAAGACAAACAAGATCTAGATTTGATATCCCAATCTTTGACATAATCTGAAATTTCATTGTCCCATCATATTATCATAATTGTTCAGATATTGATCCATGTCGAGTTCAACATAATCTAACTGCTATAAAGCAACCACTATCATGCAACTCTAATTCATTTAACACAATGCAAGCAAGGTTGATTCAAAGACATTACTGAATCTTAGAATCCTGGATGAATAGAATAAAAGATATAACATATACTTGAGCTTCTATATACAAATATTAACCTTAAACGCTATAACTTATATTTCTTTTATCACGAAGGCAATTCATATTTATAGCTCAAGTTCAGGTTACAATTCGTTTCTCTACCTTAACAACTCTTAATTTTATTCTAAAATATCAATTTCAGAATATCCCAAAATATTCTTGAACATGAGAAAATTTTCTCTTTATTGCTGAAGTTTTCAGTCTTGTCAAACTAGCTATTAACATCTGTGGAAATGTTTGTCATTAAGAAGATGAAATCTCCAAGTTCTTTCTGAAAGATTTCCTACCCTTTTGTCACAGTTCTCACTACTTAGTTTGAACTTCATGTTTTTATAGAAGCTCATATGAGATAAACAATAGAGTTTCTTATATATCTCCAATAACAAATTATCATTGAGAGTTTAAGTTTGACGCATCACTATACTTTCCAAGAGTAGTTAATATAACATTGACTTATCTCATATTTTACCCTTTCTTATATTCCAAAATTTGATATAAGTTTCTTCAATTCAATAATCAAACTCTGAGTTTTGCAAACATATCAAATCTTCACCAGTATTATGCCCTCAAGTTTCGTTTCCAACTTGATTCAATATGATCTCTAATCACAAAGTTATAACTTGGACAAACGTTAAATCTCGAATTGATACACAATTGTGAATCCCAAAACGCATTGTGTTTTCTTGTTCTTGGATCATCAATCCATGGATTCACATAGAACACGTATTTAGGCTAATGTCTCTTATAATTCATTGAGTAATATTTTCAATGCTCAATAAATAGGTTCTTAACTCCCAGTTGGAGTATTCTTATAAGATTCAGTGAACCTTTATTCCAAAATGTATCTCTTAGAATACAACACTTATATCTTCAAAATAAAATATCACTAACATCCAAGCGTATAAGAGTAACTAACTCAGCATTTATTACTTCCAATTTGTTCTTCCATTCCTAATAACACTTCATCTCAACATAGAACAAAATATGGAATCGTTGACTATGATCACTTTGTCATGCATTAGGTATAACAAAATATTTCATTGCATAGAGATGATCTAAAAAAGGGAGGCAATCCATATAATTCTCATTTTGGCTCATCCTGTTGGTCGATTGCCTATCTCAATTATTGAACATCAGACAATCTTATGCCGATAACATATCCACCTCATGTGCAATATGTCCCAATTCTCCATCTCAAACTTTATGCATTTATTAGCAATTGATAAATTTCACTATCAATGTTCAAATACATGACAATTATGCTACATATCTATTCACCCTCTTCAACCGAACACTTAATAGTTTGTTTCACAAAGTTATACTTCTCTTATGCTAATAAAAATTAAATATTTTTTTCATGCTTCCCTTATTACCATAGTTCACATTGCTACATCTCAAACTTTATGCATTTATTAACAATTGATAAATTTCACTTATTATCATAGTACTTTTATGTTTGTAAAAAGTTTTTCAAGGAGAAGAAAACTTGTATTTATAAAAAATTAGAATAGTTTTAGTGGATAATTAGTGGACAAATAATTTAATTTAGGTGGAGTAAAAATTGATATAACGAAAGTAAATGTCAAAATTAGATTAGATCATTTTCATATAAATACGATTTTTTTGTATTAAAACCGTATTTTTCTGTATTTGCATATTGTGGTTGAATTTCATTCATATTTTGCATTCTTTCCTTATTATATCGTCAAACAAGCCTTTTAATCTCATAAAATATATTATAACGAATGATTATTTACTATTCACATTAATTATCGTGAAACTAAATTTTACAAAAAAAAATTTGGATCCTTGCCACAATTTGATCATGATTTTTTACAAACGAATTTTATAACCTCATTGTATAAATTACGACATTCAGTACTATACTGTTTTTATTATTATTTGAGAAAATAAATTATCTCAAATTTTTCGGATATTTAGAGATAAATAAGATTAGGTAATATATAAGATATAAAAATTTGGATGAAAGATTTAATCAATGTGGATATACGAAATTTATTTATTTAGAACATAATCAATGAATCAAAATGGAATTAGTCATATTGAATTCCAATGATATGTGCATAAAGTTGTACTTAGGACATCGCCATTTACTATCTTACACGTGCGTGTTTTAACTATAGTCACATGAAGTACTTATTTTCTTGTACAATTATAAGTGTGGTGTATGGTAGATGTGTTTGTTTTAACACATAAAAACAAAGATAAAAGTGGGTGCTATATATATACGTATTGGGGGGTTTATTATTTGGATATGAACTTGTTAAAAATTGAAAATTGAAGAAAAATAGAGGGACGACGCAAAGTAATAGGAAGAAACGAGGAGGTGAAACAGAGAAATTTTTGGGGTTATTATCATCATCGCGATTGGCACGTCATTGTCATGTTTTCCTGTTGTTTTCGACCAATTTCATATTCCTATTCACGTTCAATCCTTTTTTTTGCTCCTTCATATTATTGATTCTCGCAGTTTGATTTCTTTATCCTTGTTGAAATTATCGATTTTATTGATAGTATTAATGAGTGCCTATAATATAATCTGCTGGTTTGTTCAATTGAAATATCTTTATTATTTGTTAAAAATCATAAAGTTCGTATCTGAACAATGTTAAGGAAATTGATGGATTTATGATGTTTTGTATCTTTTGATACGCCCGGGTTTTATGATTATTCTTTTTACATGTTGTATAAGGCAGTGGACATGGACCTCGAAAATACCCATGGTTTTTAACAAAATATCTTCAGAATGAACCAATATAAAAATTAGTACCTATATATGGTTACTCGTTCAGACCATGGTTTACATAATCGACCGATTCACCGATTAATCGGTCGAATCGGATCGGTTTTTGCATCACCCTGTTTCAATTCACACCCATTTTTTGGTAATATATCTTGAATCGGACCAAAGCGGATGAGACGATTCACAATCAAATCGGACCGAGTTAGCAATTAGGCATATTATATGTTCCATGCTTTGTTCCTAATCTATGCATTTCCTGTGTTACCATGTGCTTCAAGTGATGTTGCGGTAGATGGTGTCATCCACTTCAGAATATTTTTGGAGTTTATTGACTTTATTCCATGCTTTGAATCATTGTGAATCTATGCCTAAGGACCTAAGTCACCACTTCAGAATATTTTTGGAGTTTATTGACTTTATTCCATGCTATGAATCATTGTGAATCTATGCCTAAGGACCTAAGTCACCTAATCCCATTAACTTTGTCCATGCATGCTTCCCCTAACTTTGTCCAATTCTAGTTTTCCTATAATAAACACTAAAGAGAAATAAGCAGAGAGCGCGAAGAGAACCTGAAAAAAAACAAGGGAGACACAAAAATTCTTATCGATCCACATTATTCAAGTGATGATTTAAATATTTGAAGCAAGATTGTTCGTTCAGATCTAAAACAGGTAAGTTTTAGCTTTTTTTCCAAAATATTGGAACTTAACATTTATGTTTGATTAATGAGATGGTTCTTTTAAAAATTTAAATTTGTACGTTAGATGGCTCAACGAGAAAGGGATAACATAGGGCCAGAGCCAGATCCAGAATGGGCTTATTGTACAATGATAGAGAATAATAGAATGAAGATTAAACATAATTATTGTGGAAAACATATGACTGGGTGTGTCTATCGAATAAAGTTTCACTTAGCTCGTATTCCTGGGGAAGTCGAAAAATGCTTAAAAGTTCCTACTGAAGTGAGACAAGAATTTAGGGCTTTGATTAGTCAAAAGATGAAAACTAAGGAGAAGAAACAGGCTAAGAAAAGGTCTGTTGATGATGAACTTACACAAAAACATAGAGGATTTTATATTAATGAGGAGCTTCTTGATCCGGACGTAGATGAAGACGAGAACGAAGAATATATGCAAATGACGAGAGCTTTCAAAGCAAGCAAACAACAATTTGAAGAGGAACAAAGAGGGAGATTCGGAGTTTCTAGTCCTTCAATCAGGAGAGACGGACGCTCAAGAATAACTCGTTCTACTCGCAGTACTGCGCATTTGGTAAGCCATTTTTTTATTTGAGTATTGTATTAGTTCTATTATATTATTATATTATCAAATTCACAAACTTGAACATATCTAATACATGTTAGCATATTTCTTATTATAGGGTAGAATGCTCGTTCTTCTTCTATCCCATATACCGATCCAGATATATTCAGAAAACAAAGGAGCACACAAACTAAGATCAAAACAATGATAACAAAAGACATCAAGAAGGTAAAAAAGAAAATATAAAAAGTAATTGTTAAGTTCTTCTATTTTAGTCATATTCTATTTCATGTGGCGGAGAGTCCATATTATAGGAATATGGTAGAAACAATTACAGATTGTGGCTTTGGAATTCCTTCCCCTAGGAAACAAGACATTAAAGAAAGTTTGCTCGACGAAGAGGTAGAGGAGCAGAAGACCTATATTGAAAATTTTCATAAATTCTGGATTGAGTATGGTTATACATTGCTGTGCGATGGATGGACTACCCAAAATAGAAGGCACATCAAGAAGGTAAAGAAGAAACTATAAAAAATAATTGTCAAGTTCTTCTATTTTAGTCATATTCCATTTCATGTGGCGAAGAGTCCATATTATAGGAATATGGTAGAAACAATTACAGATTGTGACTTTGGAATTCCTTCCCCTAGGCAACAAGACACTAAAGGAAGTTTGCTCGACGAAGAGGTAGAGGAACAGAAGACCTATATTGAAAATTTTCATAAATTCTGGATTGAGTTATATATTGCTCTGCGATGGATGGACTACCCAAAATAGAAGGCACATATCATCAATTTTTTTATGTATAGCACAGCTAGAACTGTGTTCATTCGGTCCATAGATGCTATTGATGCCATTCAATCAGCATCTTATATATGCAAGCAAATGAAGAGCGTTATTGACCATAACTTTTTATTGTGGTTCTTGAGAATATACATAATTGTTGTACCCTTTACCCAGGTTGATTATTCTTATTGATTTGCTAAATTGCAACGTCCCAAGATTTCATGTACAATATCTATCAGACACGTGACGTTATCGCCGCTCCAAAGTCCATTCGAAACAAGACTAAAGGGGTTTAAACATAAAAAACATAGAAAACTAACAAAAAAATGTCAAACTTACATTGTCTTAAATTATATGAAAATCAAATGTTCAGAAATATATATGAAATATTACAGCAAGCCAAATTTAATCAACATCGTTATGAAACAATTCATCCCACGATCCTTTATTATCTGAAACAAACACGTAACCGTGACCTCGAATGTCCAGTAACATCGGATACATATCCATTTAAGGGGTCCGTCATGGTTATTATATCATACGTTTTCCAGACACAAATAGGATGCAATGCAAACAATACCGAGCAATCATATGCCAAACAAGAATATATAAATATGTACTAAATAATAATTCAAGTTGATCAGGTTAATCCTTATTTCATTACTCATATTCTTTATTAAATCTTTTAAGACTCTTCATGTATTTTCATGTCATATCGTGTTAATTTTCGTGACTTTTATGAGTTGATGACATGAAAGGAGTTAACACAAAAATTTAATATAGTTACTTAGTATGATCGTACTAAGAACAATTAAATAAATTTTATAGTCTCTGCAGTCGACCCAGTACAATTAATTTTAACAAAATACGATCATCACTTGATGTCGCTGCGTGTACACGAAAGGATTAATTACACCCTCCATAGCTAGTCGTATTCAGTCATTGATAATTACAGGAATTGCTTTATATTCAGGATTCTCAGCCTTATAACATGAGATTAATTACATTAATTCCATGTATAATAAGTGATTGTCACATAGCGTTTCATAATTTCATATAACGTCACATTTAATTATACTCGAGGTTAACTGAAAATAATTCCTCGTAAATCATGGGGGTAAGGTGTTTTTATAACGTTCTCTAAAATTTTTCAAGACTAATAGCTCGTTACAAAAATAATATACAATCAATATAGGGGGTGTCACACATCAAGAACAAACAGTATTCAAGAATCTTTATTATAATCTATAATATTCTACAGGTTGCATCGTTATCCTTTTAGACATGCAAATTTAACATTCAATGAAGTCAGGAGTATCATTCTTTTATTTAACATGTACATGTAAGTATGTGATCAACAGTCACACAAATCAAGTCCGACACACACAAATATTTAATTTAAGATAACGATGTGTGTTAACTTGTCATTTTTATAAAATCAAAAAATTCTTCAAATAATCTCAATCTTAATCCTGCTCCTTCGTAACGTTCATACCTACTGTTGAAAAGTTGGTTTACATGAGGAAGACGGACGAGATGGCGACATATAGATGGAAATTCATGGAGAAGAGAAGAAAAGAAGGAGCTACAACTGCAGCAGCCTTGATCCCACAAGTAGCAGCACAGTGAAAAGTAAAAAGCAGAATGAGCACTATCCATGTGTATATAGACTACTATGTGTTTTCTTTTTACACCTACAATAAAATTAATAATCTCAGCATCCTCGTGACACATTAAAGCGTTAAAAATAATATATTATATACATATAAGTGTACATAATCCTAATATGCGTTCATAGGGAATAAATCCCCTTCCACATCCGACTCGACAAGAACAAGGATATATATTGCGGGACATCTTTAGAGTAATGTGATACAAGTTGAAGACAATTGTAATTTTATTTTATGGATTTTTTATTTAGTTCATGAGTTTTTATAAGACTGGCATGGATTATAATGCAGTAAATTATAATTCACGTGTCAGGCACGCTCCTCTTAGAGTAATGTAGGACATCTTTAGAGTAATGTGGTACAAGTTGAAGACATTTGTAATTTTATTTTATGGATTTTTATCAAGTTTACGAGTTTTTATAAGACTGACATGGATTATAATGCAGTAAATTATAATTCACGTGTCGGACACGCTCCTTCGGTTTGGATTTTTAGAGTAATGTGGTACAAGTTGAAGACAATTGTAATTTTATTTTATGGATTTTTATTAAGTTTACGAGTTTTTATAAGACTGACATGGATTATAATACAGTAAATTACAATTCACGTATTGTAATTTTATTTTATGGATTTTTATTAAGTTTACGAGTTTTTATAAGATTGACATGGATTATAATGCAGTAAATTATAATTCACGTGCCGGGCACGCTCCTTCGGATTTGGGGTGTGATACCAGAAAGAACCGTTTTGACATCGAAACAACTCCAAACACTTACAAGGACAGTTTTGGTATGCTCTGAGAACAGAATTGAAACATTTTGCAAATGAGATATGCGTGAATCGATATTTGGTTGATGGTGAGGAAAACAAATGCTTGATGCAGTTGTGTTCTCTAGATTGATGAATGTCTGGTTACTTTGTGTGTGTATTAAATACTCTTCAGTATGCTTGGTGTGTAGTTTTCAGAGTGCTGAAATAAATGATGTAAGTGATCAAACTAAATTTTTCTTTTTTACCTCTCATATTTCCCCTGGGAAATAGCTCACAATAATTTTTCTTTTTTCCTTTTCAAGTAATGAGTATGATGACAGAATGCACTATTAGACGAGGATACATCCATAAATAACACACCTAAATTCTGCAAAATATCACTCCTGTGATTTAAGGTGGATTTGGTGAGGTCAAGAATTATGGATAATGAGTGTTCGTAGAATAAGTGAACAAAACGGTTTGAGTTAATGATAAATCCAGTTGTTTCATATACCTAAGGTAGGATAAATCGATTATGCCTTGCTAGGGCAGTGAGCCACTAAAGAATGACTTGTTAGCCTAGTGCTACTAAAGAGTAAACCAGATTCTGCTGGGGCACCCCTATATATTAATTACATAGCTTCATGCAACTAACAATGACAATGACTTGTCAGCCAAGTGCTACTAAAGAATAAACCAGATTCTAGACCTGAGAAATAACATTCAATAGCTTGGCACCCAAATATACAAAGCACAAGTGTTTAACATTGTAGATGTGCTTCGAAATAAGCAATAGGAACAAGGAATCAAGTGAAGTGCACATAAATAATCACACGATGACCATGAGTTTATAAGCCAAGTGCTAGGGTGCTACTGAAAAAAAGCCAAGACCGAGTTATCGATCCTAGTTTATCATCATAGCAATTGAAGCACAAGAAATTATGGCCATAGCTTAATCCCTGTGTTACATCCATGTTCAAGAACAACCAAATAAATTCCCTCTGTGGTTGAATCACAAGGCCCATGTTCGAGTAATCAAATTAGTTGATAAAACAGAGTTGTGAATTGATATAAGTATGAGCAAAAGGTTAAAGAAGCGCAAGGTTAGATGACAAAGTCTAGATGGAGGAATGATGACAACCAATTGAAAACTCTAGGCAGATGATAAATCATCTTGTGCTTCTGTGTGGTCTGAGGCAAGAGCAAGAAAAATATGGAGAGAAGAAATTAGTCTTCTGATCGTGATATGAGGCTTGTAATCACACAATGAGAATCTTGTGATCAAACAACGAGAAACATCTGCTCAGACAAAAGATGCCCACGCGGTCAACCACAAGAATACCTCCACTGCTCGAACCACGAGAGCCGTCCATGCTCAAACCACGAGAAGCCTGGTGGCTGAAGAACGAGAAGCACCACCAACACGGTCACGGAAAAAAATGTGTGTTTCAGGCATGGTAAGCATCCGCTCATGGTCAAAGTATGAGCACTGAGATCATTTGATAGGGTAAAGCAAGTTGATAAAAAGCGAGACAGACTATAAAAGAGCAAGGTTAGCTGGTAGAAGTATCGAGTATTGGTTAGCTGATAGAAGCATGGTGTCAATTGATACCAGAAGGAGAACAAGCCACTGGAAAATACAAAAGACATCATGATCTTACAGTTAGGATAGAAACGGATGTACTAAAGGAATCATGAATTGAGACTCAAAGAGATATGCCATGAAAGTGAGCTCTTGTATAGTTTCGATTAAAACGGAATTAAAAGAGTATGCCACGAAAATGAGCTCAAGATAATCGAGATGGACATGGTGAGATGATTATGCGTTGATCAGTTAAACGGCTTCAATCTGATAAGTTTTATCTATAGAATGATCTCATTTGGAGTTAATAGAACTAATAGAGCTTATTATGATGGTAGAATAGGAAAGTGTTGCAGACGACCATTTCAAGTCAGTAAAAGACAATGGCAAGGCGAGAGCACCCAAGAGAGTAAAGATTGTTTATCAATCAACTACCGTGCATGAGTACAAAGCATAGAGCTTTGCAGGTAAATTAGAGAGACAACTACTTTAAGAACATGAATAACTCGTCATTAACCAACAGAACCACACAAACTCATATCCATATCATACCCTGATTTCATCATAATGTTTATTTTCAGGCCTCCAATTGGTTTTGTTCATATGAGTTGTTTATGGCTTAGAATTTTTAGGAAGCTAATGACCGTCTTTGAGTATGACAATAAAGGGAACTAGCTTGGAAGTTGATTAAGCATGAGCACAAAACATGAAACATTGAAGACAAATTCGGAGGCAAATCTATGTCAGCAGCATGAGTTACTCACAATAAGTTACATATTGACAGTAGCATACACAAGAAGTTCCATGTTACTAGTACCATAACATGATAACAACTCATAAGAAGTTCCATACTGGCATAATAACTCATAGGAAGTTCCCTATTAACTTTCCTAAACCAGTATCAGAGAGAGCACCCAAACCTTCGCTAGTTCCAAATGATGTCAACAAGATTTCTAATTTCTACATACTGGTTTTTGCTGATATAGACTAGATTCAATCTGTTTGTTAATTGTCGATCTATCATCAAATAGATTCAAAATTTTAACCACCCATTATTCAACTATGAAAACAACTAAACAGAGGATGAAATCAACACAGGTCGAACATAGAGATCAAACGATTGAACGACACACAAACAACAGCCGATAATATCTAAAGAGATAAAATGGAGACTTTTACAGAGAAGGGAACTTTCCTAAACCAATATCAGAGAGAGCGCCCAAACCATTTCTAGTTCCAAATGATGTCAACAAGATTTCTAATTTCTACATACTGGTTTTTGCTGTTATAGACTAGGTTCAATCTATTTGTTAATTGTCGATCTATCATCAAATAGATTCAAAGTTTTAACCCATTATTCAACTATGAAAACAACTAAACAGAGGCATGAAATCAACACAGGTCGAACATAGAGATCAAACGATTGAACGACACAAAACAACAGCCGATGATATAATGGAGACTTTTACGGAGAAGGGAACTTATCTTGCAGATGTCAATATCCCAGAAGACGTTCCGTTAGAGAATGGAGCGAACATGAATCTCCAGCAAGTATAATCGATTAATTATGAACAAATCAGTATAAAACCAAACCCTAGATCAGAAGAACAAACACGAGTGTGAGATACCGAACCAGAAATTTTCCAGATCTCGAAATTGACCAAAATCACAAACCAGGGAATTATCAAAACAAAGTACAAACCATGAAAGGCAGCTACGACAACGAGACCAGAATAATTGCACAATCGTTTCAGCATCACGAATTCCCACTCAACATCAAGTATCCCTAGAAATTCCATCACGAGAATCGCTCATCGCTTCAGCGATTCATCGAATTCAATCATTAGAACCTGAATTAGAGAAAACCAAACCTAAATCAACACAAATCAAGTACGAGGGAGAACAGAAATTATCCAAATCTCGAAATCGACAAAAATTACAAAGAACAAACCCTGGAAAGACAAGTACATCGAGAATCCAAATTTTGGCCTCCTCGACGAGAACAGATCAAGCGGATCATCCCTTAAATTCCATCACGAGAATCGTACAATCGCTCCAGCAATCAATTCATCGAAACCTGAATCGAAGAAAATGGAACCCTAAATCATAGATCAAAACCAAGGGATTCGATTCGATTGCAGATCAAGAAATCAATCGAACGAAATCACAGACCCAAAAAAATCACCCTCGGTTCTCGCCGAGGGTGAGAAGGAAAGATAAAACACCGAATTCGAGATTTCTGCAACGACTATTTTTTTTTTTTTTGGGAATTGTGAACTGCAGAGTGATGGGCCCATGCGTGGTTTTTTAATAAGCTGATGGGCATTTTAGAGATTTTATATTTCCTTTAGATTTCGATTTTCTGTTCGTTGGAGATTTGTGGAAGGTTTGACTAGGGGTTTTGGTATGGATGATTTTCGACCGTTCTAGATTTTTTGGGTTTTGGGCCCATTAGAAGATAATGGGCCGCTGTCGGGCTTGGCCCAGTTTTTATATGGACTTCATCCTCCACTAAGCGTGGCATAGCAAATGGATGCTCAATCGCGTGATCTCTGTGTCATACATGATTTCATATGGTGTCCAGAAATTAATTCTGTGGTATCTACTTGGATTCTTTTAAGCCGCTTGTCGTGTAGTCGTGCTTGATAACAATGAGATGCATGTCGATTCCCTTTGCCTAAAGATCCAACATTTTTCACCTCCAGAACAAGCTTTGCATCGCACTATTCACAAATGAAACAACATAAATTAGAAAAATAAAAATAAAAAGTATAGGTGTTCGTGCGCAGGAAACAGTTTTAATCATAAGAATTTTGAATATTGAAAAAATCAAAATTAAATTTAATAAATGTTTTAAAATAACATGTGACTCAAAAAAAAATATGTAACCAGTGCTGCGGAATCTTCCATTTCTCCAATATCAAATCATTGAGCCAAAGTCAATTTGAGCTCATTATTATATAACTCCAAACTCAGGTACCAGTAAGATATAGGATCTAAAAACAGGCAAACAGACTGTTTCCCAAATTTGAGCTTATTATCATATTACCTTAATTACCTACCTTGAAATTCATCTATCCGAGCATCCTCCCCTTTAACTCTCCCACGGCCCCAAACTAATTACCTTGAAGAGAGACGAGGAAAAATATTCGCCTGTATCTACACCTGCACCTCTCCTTGTTCACATTCGTCGTACATCGATTCAACGACGAATGATCGAGGACAGGTGCAGGTGTAAATGCAGATGAATCAAACTCCTCGTAACATCGATCTCCTCATCTCAAACTCGTGCAAACAAATCTCACATTTTCCCCCCTAGGAAAACTGTTTTAGTGTTATCAAATGAACCGATCGAGGTTAGTTTATATAGAGAGGAATAGAAAGCACGTTTTGTCCGCATTGGATTCGAAATATCTAACAAAAACATGACCACGTGACTAGCGTGAGGTGCGGTGGTGAGAGACCACCCGGGGGAGGTCAAAACTGGAAAGCCATGAGGCCACGTGGTTTGTCACGTGAAGTCAGGGCGTGGGTGGCACGTGGGCTGAGGCCTCATCGACCAATCGGGTTCGTCGATAGGTCCACGTACACGAGTAGCCCACCTGGTGTGGGACCCTGCTGCTTTCCTATGTGCAGTAGCTGTCACGTGTGGACCTCATCGACGCCACGAATCGGGAGACGATGGCGGAACCATACACGGTTTGCTGTTCATGACGACGTGTGAGTTGTGACGACTGACAATTGAGTTGACGCAATATCGGTAAAAAGATTGCTTATGGTATTCGTGGATTTAAATTTTGATTCATATTAGGAAACAATCGCACGTTACGCGATATATTTTATAACGTGATTGTTATTATTTAGAGTGATTTTGGAGTTTGAATTTTAGTAAATGAGTCTCCTAATCACACCGATCCAATTGTAATTGTAAGACGGGAATGTATACAAAAAAAAGTCACTGGGGTGTTTAATTGGAACAATAAATTGTTTTAAGCGGGATCTGAATAACGTAAGGACACATGTGGTTGATACCGAGTATTCACATATGGCAACCCCCGACACAGTTCCCCTAACCCACTCACCTTCGAGTCCAACGTCAGGCTATTGCTTATACTCGTATAACCGAACTTTTTGTTAGCAACAAATTTCCACAACAAAAGGGCATTGAAGAACTATCGACTATTCACAATATTGAATAAGTTGCTCTTCACATCAATTACATAGAAATTAGTGCAAAAATGTTACTCCCTTCGTCAGTCTGACCAGTGACATTTCTGTTCAAAAATACGTATTCAACATATATTTGCGAGGATCAGCATTGAAAACCATTGGAATCTTTAATATTGTATGCTATGCAAAATCCTCCACTAAACAAATCATATTAAGAAAAACAATGGTCGAAATAGATGTGATGAATCAAATTCCCGATAACCTGAAAAAACAACTGATAGATCAACGTGATAGCAACATAACTGAATATCAATCATCATCCTCTGGCGCCAAGACCACAAGGTTCGTCAATGCAGGATGCGAAAAAGATACGGCCATAATAATTGATTAGTTCCGTCACATTCGATGGATAATGGTCCATACAACATTAGCATCAGCACTTGGGTACAAGAATGAAAGAATATGGTTTTCCAGAAGCAAGAATTACATCGCGAAAATAAGCTGATGATTAGGCTGCACGCACCGCCAGTTAACATACATACACACGATATACAAAAAGGGTTGATGTTAAAGCGCTCGACATTATTAGTCAAGTGCTGGATCGTGCTCGGTCAATCTTAGTACGCTTGTTGATTTAGAGTTGTCAGTGAGACGAGCGAGATTGGGGAATTTGAAAATAATTTCATGTTCCTTCCGATAAAACAAATCGAAGTTGCTATATGTCTTCAAGCTTGACCTCCATCTGCAGGATGACTCTGCTATGCTTCATTGTCTATTGTCTTTTCAGAGAGTTTCATCTGCTTGAGCACGTAGTTGTCATCGTGTAGCTCAAACGGTGTGCTGCATCAGGAAACAGTATACAAGCGGAATCAATAATTTGCATAATCAACAATTACAGCAACAGAGGGAATGCTATTCCTCCTGCAGAGAGTAATATGAATTAACTTTGGATGGAAACATATGGATTTTCGCAATGATATTTTTAGCAAACCATTAACACATCCAGTCCAGAAATGCTGAAATCTCATCACAAAACAGATGACTAGAATGGATCGAATTTTCTCACATGATTACAGAAATTTCATACAACCCAACTGTAAAATGCTTTGACAGACAAGGCTTACCTATTGAAATCAAAATGCACAAGCTGCATATCTTCTGATATTTCCACCTCAACAGTTGCATTTGGTTGAGTCTGCAGTACAAAATAAAGTCGAAGTTGAATGATATAGGCATAACTCTATTTTAATATAGAAAGATTATTTTAAAATATTCTCAAATGTCGAACATTGAATTCACGTTTAAAAGAAAAATAGCTTCCCTCAGCTAACTCCACCCCACAACACATTTTAAAAATATACCCTCATGATGTGAGGATAAGAAATCTTGCATAAGTGGCTATGGAAAGCGAATATGATCTAGGGATGGGCCACTCTTGCCTAGTTAACTCGATCACGAACCAAAATAATAAGTTGATTTAAATGGATTTTTTTTCTTAAATGGGCATATTTTTATAAACAAAATTCTCAAAATAAAATTACAAAGAAGTTAACTAGGATCTTTTGTTATGGATAGAAAGAAGAGGCGCCCTACGCCTTTGAAAGGGAGAGACGAAGAACGCCTTTGTTATACTTAACGACGCGGGACGATTTTAATTTAGGAGACGCACTGCGTCTTGATGTGGAACAAAGGCGTTGTGCGACTTTAAGTTGCTATGAATTCAAGGTAAAGGCCTCACATGGATGCTTAGATTCGAAAATACTGACACATGCAAGTGCCCCCACACCTCTTTTAAGATTATTTCACAATTATTTTAAAAATTTTTTATGAAAGAATTATTTAACAATAACATTGTACAATCATTATATTTAACAAAAAAAAATGATTATATCATATATTATTATTAAATCATATAATTACAACGATTTCTATATCAAGTAAGAATTCTAATTGCTGCTTATAATGGGTTTTTTTAAAGGAATAGCTACAATTATAGTTAAATTAATTTAT
>LIEC01007408.1:0-25304 GCA_001925005.1 Drosera capensis
TACAAGATACTAGTAAAAAGAAAAACCAACCCTCTCAGTAGTGGACAGACAAAATGCGATAAAAGGAGCATAGAATATTTGCAACATAAGCAACATTTCCTGTCCTTTTCATCTCTTCCACTCCTCACCCAAACCCCAATTGCAATTCAAAGAGCCCATACACATTTTATTTTATACCATTAAACATATAGAATCACCTGATGAATCAACAAGAAGCACAAAAATGCTTATAAATTTGACATTTTTGAGGGGTTTCCAAGCAGGAGACATGCCCAAGTTCTTCCCAACACTTTCATTTCTTCTTCTTCATCATCACGTCTAATCTTCAGATTCTACAGGTCTCTCTATGCTCTTGAACTTCAATCAAAGTTTACCATTTGTGTTCACTTTGTTGATTCACTTGATTTTTCATTGATTTGTGAGTCATTTTTATATGGGCAAATTTCCTTTTTGAGTTGGGCAAAAGGGTTGTCGAAAAGGGGAGATTTTTAGGTTTTTTGTTATAGGTTTTGGTTATAAATGCATGCTAGGGTTTCAAGCATATTGGATTTTGCTGTATGGTTGCTGAAGCAAGGAAAAGAATGAAAGGGAAGGGATTTTGTAGGATTGGTGAGAATTGTACTTAGTTTGCTGTAGTTTGGTAACTTTTCATTTTTGCTTGTTTGGGACTGTTGCTGATGTTGATTTTGGTTAGTTGTCATATACTATTCACTTGTGGGTATATATGTATTTTTTGGTGAATTGTAGTTGGTTCTGGATAAGGGTAATTGGATTCGTCCGAGTCCAATATTCTCGGGGTGTTTGGCTCTTGTTACACATGTGTTCCATTCAAATAGTCTTCATCAAACAGTCGTGGGTGTATAGATACGCTTTGTTTATTGGTGTCACATATGGTTGCAAGAGCGGATATGTGGTCTGCTGTGATGGCCCTTGCCGATTCACCGTAGTGTCGGTTTGAATCGTCTTTCTGATCTGTAGGCTATTGGGTGCGATCAAGTTTCTCGAAAAATCTCTTTCCTTTTTTTAGCTAGAAGAGTGACGGAAGTTTTGTGAAGCACCATTGGTTATGGATTTACTTATGTTGCATGCACAAAACAGTCACAACTTAGTCCTGGATTGATGTGTTTAAAAATTGTCTCATTTTCACTACTCTGTCAAGATCAAGGGTTTGTTTGATATCGTTTTTGTTTTCCGTTTTCGTTTCACTAACCGATGAAACAGAAGTGTTTAGTATCATTTCTATTTTTTGTTTTGTGTTTCTTAAATAGATAGATTTTTTTTTATAAAAAATCATTTAATTTGAAATAGCGATTTCCATTTTCATTATTGGTTTTTTATTTCTGTTACTGTTTTGGGCTTCTTCATTTTTAACATCAATACCAAACAGTCCCTAAGGATTTGGTTAGTGCTCTATTAGCTTTGACTCGCAAAGCTTTTGTGCTTGGTTTTCCACAATTTGGTCATGTAGATAAAACTGCAGTCAAGGGTTTCCTGCTTTCTATCTGGATGAGTGTCCATGGGTCCTGTTGCTAAAAAATTGACTGTATCCGTTTAAGGTACAATTCAATGAAGCCTCATAATTGAAGATGTTGGTTTCCAGTGTACATTTGATAACAAACTCCATCGGTTTTGATTGAGCGTAAATTATTTGTTTTTTTTTGGTGATGTTGCGAGGTGTTGAATGAATGAACTATTCATGTTATGCAATTATGCCTATGTTTGCTCAACTTGAACTGTAAGAACTGTTGCGTAATATTTTGTTCCGAGCATGCCTCCTTTTCATAGTATTCCAGTGTTAGCATAGTTAACTTCTTGAACTGGCGCTTCTATATATATATATTCCTTATGTAGTTGGTTTTGTTAGTTGCTTTTGTTCGGCAAAGCTTGTGTGATGCTTAATTATACTAGTACTGTCTTTGAAGTTCGCCTTGTTGTTGCCTCCGACTTTCCCATGTTATGTACTCTGGATGTATACAAGTAGTGCATACGGTATTCATTGCCCAATATTTAGCAGAAGTGTTGCCCAAGTAGCTTTGTGACGGAGTCCTGTGTCATCTAAAGTGGTCTATACTTTCGCAGTTGAAGAACCCAACAGCGTCCATCTTTTATCCCATTGAGCTTTCGGTGTTTGAGGTCCTGAGAAGCTGATTGCTTCAGATCAAGGGAGGGTTCTCAAACACGTTCAGTGAATGGCTCAGTTATATTTAGACTACCCTCTTTACGGGAACTTGAATACCGAGCGATATACTGAATCACTGCCTAAGAGCTTGAGCTTGAGAGTAGAAACGTCTCAACATCCATCTCAGAAAATCAGGCAAATAAGCTTTCAGTTGCATGACCACCCTGATTCATCCTTGAGTCAATCAACTCAGTCCAACCATGAAATGGCTTTTACTGGCGGCACAAATTCTCCTGATCAATGCATTTCATCAGAATCTGGTATTATATCTATTGTTAAATTTTCAATTTCAATGGTTTATGGTTTATTTAGAATACAAGGTCTTAATTTATTTATATCGGCTGGACTAGCCAATAAAACATTGAGGTTGTTTTAAGATATTTATTAGTATTTTTCATTCGTTTTTGAGTGTCGTGAAGAGGTTTGAGTTGTTTATATTGTGTTGTATTTAATCTTTTCCTGGTGCATACTTGAGGTATAATCTTTATGCCCATGGACACCTTCCTTTCTGGTTACTTCCTCATCTGGGAGTTCTTTTCGCTCTTCAAGAGATTTTTTTGTGATTTCTCGAAGCAACCGATTACTGGTTTCCAGGTCAGGAAGTAAGTTGTGGAAATAGTTCTGAGCAGCGAGCTAAGCCGCTCTTTCTGTTCGGTCAGCTTAATGGTGCCTCTCGTGCTGCTCAGATTAATTTTAACCACACGATGGTAAATTTAAAATCGCTGTTGTCTAGCTTGTGGTTTTTTTCCTTGGGGTCACCACTCTAAATCGCCTTATTTTCTTTCCAGGCTTGTGTTCCTCACCCTATCACTGATCCTTGCTACGGCGGATTGTTGGCTGCCTATGGACCATCGCCCCTGGTAAGCTTTAGCGGAACTGGTTAGATGCTTATTTTGCTCGTTGTGTTTTGATAGCTCTCATTGGTTGATTCTTGAAGCCCAAGGTGCATTCATCTGTGTGACGTGTTGGAATAAATCATATCAAAACTGTAACCTTTATATCGAATTATTTAGACTAGATCATAAGCGGAAGCGTACCTGAATCCATAAGAGCAAGTCTTTGATCCGGGTTGAAGATCGCCTAGGCTTAGGGTATCTTTCAGTTGATATACACGTTAGGGTTTCTCTCTAACAATGGGAGGCTATAAAGATATAATGTATGTACAACCGAGGACCAACCCTCATATATATAGTTGTTTTTATCTCTAATCAACCTATTATTAATTAGGAACAAACCGTGAATCTCTACACAATTGAACCCTATTCTTTATAAGACGACATATTACCCCACTTAATATTAATATCCGTAGGACATCAATATTTGGGTCAAATCGCAATATAGCACATAACATATAATTAATCCGCATAGTTAAATTGTCCATGTATACATAGTATGAGTCCACTAATCCAACATGACGTGTGCCTGCTGTAAACCTATGTTACCCATCACAAGTGTAAGTTTTTCGTTGGTGTTAAATTGTGCCTTCCACATGTAGCTATAAAGAGGTACTCTTATGCCATTGTGCAACATGAACTTCTCTCAACTAAAGAATCTAAGGTCTTAGACGGAACTCTGGTTGCTGAAATTTTATTATGTTTGATTGGTGGGTGTCGGCCACCTTATTGTGATGCTTGTGGAAACTTACTAAGCGCCATGACCACCATGTCGCTTTAAGGTTAGTTGTCATAGCAATTTCTTAACTATAATGGCTGGTGATATCTGCGTCAGATACAGCCACAGATGGTTGGGATGACTCCTACTCGCTTGCCACTGCCTCTTGATAGCATAACAGCAGATGAACCTATCTATGTCAATGCTAAGCAATACCATGGAATCCTTAGAAGACGGCAATCCCGAGCAAAACTCGAGGCTCAGAACAAGCTTATCAAAGCGAGGAAGGTACATTCTGTTGACATCATATACCAATTGTTTCATTCCTGAACGAATGCACAGCTATATTAGATTAGGCTAATGGCAAGAATATGCAACTGGTGTATTTAGCATTCAGGATAAGTGTACATTTTCAGACGCGAGCGGCTCATTTAAACTTCTATGGTGAATAACACCGGATCATCTAACTGTGCAGCCTTATCTGCATGAATCACGACATCGTCATGCTCTGAATCGAGTTAGAGGTTCCGGTGGTCGGTTCCTGAGCAGTAAAGAGCTTCAACAAGGTGCCTTAGACTCCACTCATCGAGACGACAGATCCATGATTGGCTCTGGGTTTGGGCGTTCACACTCTATCACGACAGATAGGCTCACTGAGAACCCCATTAACTCAAGCTCCAACATGCCCCGATCTCACCTTCCCAAGAGCAATTCAGTCTTCCAGCGACCGGAACATGGTTACCCCAACGTCTCAGTGTCTTCCCATCTCGACGATGGAAGCATGCTGCACGATGGCTCCTTGAACCAGCGCTACTCGCCCTTTATCCGGTGAGGCACTGTTTCTCGTCGGTTTGGCAACTCATCCTTGGCTTTAGTTCTTTCGCCAGCTTTGGAAAAATACATCGTCGCTTCAATATGTATTCTTCATGCTTCTTCGTGTGTGCTATCGTCTTGTTGATGGTATTAAGAGGATTGTTTCATTGTACAATAGTTTGTTCATGCCGTCGAAACTGTGTTGCTGGGTGTTTCTCCGAGATTCTTGGAATGTCAAAACCACATAGGAGTTTGTGTTCCGTAATTTACTGTATTTAGTAATTTGTATCGGGTGCGGCTGGGCTTCCCGTTTTGTGCAACCGCAACAATTGGATTTTTGATCAAAATGGGCCAGGCTGCCACATGTTTGAAGCAATGGACTCCCGCGTGTGCACCCCATCGAAATGCATGTCTTGTCGGCCTGAGTCCAAAGTCACCACTTTTTGGTTTTTTGGCAAGAATCTTTTAGATTTTATTTTACTCCAGATAATATAGCTCTCAACAAATCAAAATAATATATATATATATATTGTGTCGTATGAATACCTTTAGCTTGGTTATTCATAGATAGAAAACCACAAAGTCAGTGTACTTATTAATAATCATGTCAAATGAAAACGTAATAATTAATATGTGATTAAGATACAATCGTTTGATTAATATAATTATCGTTATGGACTTTTGACTCATGTTATAATATGATAAAGTATCATTTTTCGTATAATTTTTGTTAAAATTAATAATATTTTAAATTATGTATTTTAATTTTTATTTTGTAATGTAAATTTTGTGTATCGTTAGGATAAAATAAACTTTTTCTCAAAATATATATTTATAATGCTGTGTGTAAATCATGAGAGGAGCTATAAAGGGAGTTTAATATTACCAAGATCCAATTTGATACATCCAAAGCAACTTGTAAGAGGATTTTTGGGTTTGAAATGATAATACTCCCCAAAGTCAGTGGACTTATTAATAATAATGTCAAATGAAAACATAATAATGAATCTGATGTGATTTAGATGTAATCGTCTGATTAACATAATTATCGATGTGAACTTTTGACTCGTGTTGTGATTGATAAAATATTATTTTTCATATAATTTTTGTTAAAATTAATTATAGTTTAAATTGTGTATTTTAATTTAGATTTTTTGACGTTATTTTCAAGTATCATTGGGATACCTCCAAAAAAATTCAGAGGAGGAGTTTTGGGTTCAAAAAGATAATACTCCCCATATCCCATATTAATTATTGGAATTTTTTTTTCTGCCTCAAAATAAATAAAGGTTTTTCTTTTTTTATAATATTTTAACATAAATAAATACTCTAATCTCATTTGTTACTATAACTGCATTAATTCCTCTCTTAATTATTATAGTAAACTTCACTACCACAAAAAAAAAAATCTCGTCCTCCATATTTAATTGTAAAACTTTTCTTTTTTAATGTCTCAATACATGTAACGATTCAAAAATTTTCGTAAAATTTAATTTTACGATAACATAATGAATAAAAAATTATCGTACGTTACAAGTTCTTTTACGTGATTAAAAGACTTGTTTGACGATATAATAGAAAAGGAATTAAAAATATGAATGAAATATAACTCTAATTTGCATATACGGTCTTAATATGATAATACCACATTTATACAAAAAATGACGTAAACCTAATTTTGACACTTATTTTTCTTTATGTGAATTTCTACTCCACCTAAATTACACTACTTACCCACTAAATTTCAACTTAAATTATTTTAATTAATTTATTTTCCTATAAATACAAGTTTTTTTCTCCTTAAATTTTTTTTACAAACACAAAATCAAACACTCCTTACTATGTAAGATTAGAATCAAGCATAAGAAAAGAGATGGAAAAGTTTGAAGGGAAGAGAAGAAGCTAACCGGTAAGGCGAATAAAAAAAAGGTAATTATCTTAATTAGAAATTTCGTAGAAAACTATACATTCTTTGATAAATTATGATATTAATGTATGTTGAATTTTTACATGTCTAGTTTGTAATTAAGTTAATAAATCGTGATTCGGAGTTGTGAATCTTAAGATAGAAATCAAAATATATGGATATATCAACTTGTAAAAATTAGATACAGGGATGACTTTGTGGTTTGATATAAAATAATATAGTAGGCTTTTTAAGATAAGTCTTATATCATTAAAAAGATATTAAAGTCTAGTTTCTAGTTTATAAATAATTATTTAGAGTTGTCTATAGAGAGTTATGAGTTGAACTAACAGAAGATTTGATTCACTGAAAAGATTATGAAGTCTATTTTATGTAAAAGTTTACGGAATATTTTTTAGAGTTGTATACAAGAATTTATAAATTTAAATATATCAAGGCATTTGATAGAATCCGAGACATCCGTTTCAGAGATCGAGATGCCCGTTTTAAAGGTCGGTATGCTGTCTCAGAATTTTTTGGACCATGAATGAACGTTTTAACCCCAAAACAACTCCAAATATTTACAAATATCTCTAATGATATTCAACATATAAAATCATCATCATGGACAATCAAAATAAGTATCAAAGACTTATACAAAACTCATCATCACCTCGTAATATTAATATGACTGCTTTCACGAAGTACGAACAAATATGTATAATTCCGTAACACGAAAAAGCTTTTACAGAGAAATGTATTAATATGTAAATCTTAATATGTTATAGGAGAATTAAGGAATTTAACTTAATAATGTGATTTTATTTGTTAAGTATGTATTAAGTGTGCTCTTGTGTGATTTTTTTTTTCGTATGGTAAATTATATAATTATTATTAATGTGTGTAAGGATTTTTGTGTGGCTATCTATATACTTATCTTCACAATAAATGTATCATATATATTAAATATTATTGTTAATGGAATTTGTTATCTTTATCTTATGTTAATTGTCACGGAGGTAACTTAAGGGATAATGCTTAATAATACTTGGAATTATAGCAATGCTAATGAAAATAATTTGGATAGTCATTTTATAAATGCTTAACTTATAGAGTGATGACACACATTGAAAATGAGACTATTAAACATGAAAGGTCGATGGAATCAGTAGGCTATGTTACGGGAGATTATCTTGCGGTGCTGGAAGAGATCCATGAAGTCTTTGAGAGATCGGATGAGGAAGGAGTTCTCTTCTCTGGAGTAAGGTGACATGACTGTCACTGAATATGCAATAAGGTTCTACAACTCGAAAGTTAAAAAGAAACGAAAGCTTCTAAAAGGCCTTAGCTGGAGGCTCAAGACAAGTTTCTTAACCCATGTATTTGTTACATATCAATAAATGTATGAAAAGGTCGTGATTTGGAGTAGTCTTTGATAGAGAAGGATGATTTATTTGCAGAAAAGAAATGAAAAGAAAGCAAGATAATGCAAGATCTAGCAAATCTGAGAGATTTTAACAATCTGATGAACCTCGATCTAACCAACGAGGCGGGCCGATAAGCAGTACTATTAGTGTGGGTCAAAGAGGAGGAAATGAGAGGACATAATCATACAATCCACAGTATGATCAACAGTTCCACAAGAGGCAATATCAGAGAGGTAGAGCAAGTAATCAGAATCGATCTATTGATGGTCTTACTTGCTATAGCTGTGGCATATTTGGACATGTTAAGGATTGTCGTATCGTACCTGTGATATGCTACAATTGTGGTGGACAATGTCATAGAAAAAGGTTTTGTTCACAAAACAACATGTCAAGAGACACAATTCAGGGCATAGCAGCTACAGGTTAGTCGGGTGCACAACTGACCTAAACCATTATCAGGGAGAGTGTTCATTGTGAACCCCCAGGAAGCACAAGAGAGCGGAGCTACGATGATTCGTAATCTTCAACTTTTCTCCCGTCCAAATTTCAAACTTTTTAACACTGGTTTACCCATCTTTTCTTTTCCGAGTCTTTTCTTAGGGCATCAAATATGAACACATACCTAGTGTGGCATACATCGGGTTGCCAACCGGTGACGTTATTGGCTGTAGATATTCCGTGTCTTATGTCCTAATTGGGATGGGGGTGAAAACTTCACTATTGACCTTGTTATGTTCATTCTTCGGGATTTTGATGTCATTCTTGGTATGAGTTGGTTAGAAAAGTATAGGACCATCATAGATTGCGAGAAGAAGCTGATTAGAATAATAGGTACTAAAGAAGGATAGTTTATATACTACTGGAAATGATCAAGGCCAGAGGTATTAATAGTATCCGCAATGACAACAAACAAGTTTCTGAGGAAGGGTTGTGAGGGATACTTGTGTCACATAAAGGTACCTTCAAAGGAAGGTAAGGGATTGTCTGAAATTCTAGTTGTGCGTGAGTTTTCAAACGTCTTTCGAAAAAAAATATAGGGATTGCCTTCCAATAGAGAGGCTTACATCTCTATTGAGCTAGTGTCGGGTGCAACACCTATTTCCAAAGTAATCTATCATATGACACCTACAGAACTGAAAGAGGTTATGACTTAGCTAGTGTCTCACCGTGGGGGGCTCTTATGTTTTTCGTTGATAAGAAAAATAGGAGTATATGACTATGTGTTGATTACCGGGAGTTGAGCAAAATTACCATAAAAAGCCTGTATCCTTTACCTCGCATTGATGATCTTTTTGACAAGTTGTGAGGGGCTACGATCTGCTCCAAGATAGACCTCCTTCTGGTTATCATCAATTGCATATCAAATCCACAGATAACAAAAACTAGCTTTTCGAACTCGGTACGATCATTATGAGTTCATTATTATGTCATTTGGACTCACTAATACACCTGCTATGTTTATGGATTTGATGCATTGGATCTTTAACCTTATCTTGATCAATTTATTATCGTGTTCATTGACAACATACTAATATACTCCAACACTCCACAAGGTCATAAACGACATCTTGGAACCACCTTAGGAACACTCAAAGAAACCCAGTTGTATGATAAATTCAAAAAGCGTGAATTCAGATTGAAAGAAGTTTCCTTGTTTGGATACGTGATCTCAAGAGATGGTGTTAAGGTTGATAAAAAAAGATTGAAGCTGAAGGAATAGACAAGACCTACTAATATGAAGGAGATCAGAAGTTTCCTGGGATTAGTTGGCTCCTATCAATGATCATGGAGTATTTTTCTAAGCTAGTCATGCCATTGTCTAGTTTATGAGGAAGAACACGAAGTTTATTTGGTCTGAAAGTTGCGAGAAGGCTTTTTAGGAACTCAAGACTCGTCTAACTTCTACTTGTGTGCTCATACTATCTTTTGGTGAGGAAGGATATTGTGTGTATAGTGATGCATCAAAGCAACTCATGCAATATGAAAAAGTTATAGCTTATGCTTCGAGACAACTGATGTCATGTGAGCTTAACTACTCGACACATGACTTGAAGTTAGCCGCGACGATTTTTTCCATCAAGATCTAGAGGCATTACCTTTACGGAGTGTCTTGAAAGGATTTTACTCATCATAAGAGCTTGAAGTTCATCTTTACTAGAGACGACATAGATGGTAGATCCTAAAAACTATGATCTGGGCATCCAATGTCATCCATAAAAGACAAATGTAGTTGCCGATGGTCTAAGCAGGATGGTCAGAATTCAGAGAAAAGCTTGCACCTAATTAGAATTACACAAGACACCTTGTTTGATAATTTCTACAAGTTAGTAATTGAAGTTCAAGCAAGGTCAATTAGTGGGAGACTTACAGAAATGCAAGTTCGTCCTACTCTTCACGATGAGATAATGGAGGCTCAAGAAACTGATGTTGCACTATAGAAGCTGAGGAAAAAGGCTCGAAAGGGTATCGCAATGGGATTTGTGATTCACGAGGATGGATCACTACGATTTTAGAATCCTTTCTATACTTAATAATGAAGTGCTGAAGATGAAAATTTGTGAGGAAGCACACCAAAGCCTCTACTCTGTTTATCCTGAAGGTAACAAGATGTACCAGGATCTGCGAAACCATTATTGATAGAACAACATGAAAAAGAAGATAGCTGAGTTTGTAAGCGAGTGTTTGGTATGCCAACAAGTATAGATAGAACATCAAAGTTCAGGTGGATTACTACAACCTCTAGAGATAGCAATATGAAAATGGGATGTAATATCCATGGACTTCATAGTTGGACTTCCAAGCACAGTTAGGGGTTTAAACTTCGTTTGGGTAATAGGGGAGCGTTTGACGAAATCTACACACTTTCTTCCAATCGAAAACACTTCCTTCCAAAGAATATGTGAAAACTATAGTAAGGCTTCACGGAGTTGCTAACACCATAGTGTCTGACAGAAACATGAGGTTTCAATCTTAATTTCGACAAGGATTGCAAGAGGTTCTCGGTACGTGTCTGAATTTTAATACCATCTTCCATTTTGCATTTGATGGCCAAACAGACCTTAGAAATTATATTGCATGCATGTGTTCTTGATTTCAAAAGCTCCTGGGATGATTGTCTATCTTTGGTCGAGTTTATTTACAATTATATTTACTATTCTAGTATCGATATGACCCAATTTGAAATGTTACATGGTAGAAAGTGTAAGACATCGATATACTAAGATTATATTCAGGATCAAATTGGAACTACATAGATTTTACGAGAGTGTTAAAATGGTCAAATAGATTCAGGAACGGATGAACTGCACAACACCGTAAGAAAAGCTTTCGCCATTTTCAATAACTAATCTTTTCTCCTCTCCTCTCCATCATCGCCATTGCTGCAACTCCAAAGCTCTTTGTCTCTCTCTTTCTTTCTTTTTTACCATTACTGTCTCTCTCTTTCTCATCCCCATCAAACCCCAAAACCCCAAATCCCAATCCAAAAGTTTTGGACCAAAACCAAAATGGAGGGTAGACCTCAATACAATCCGCGAACTATCGAGGAAGTGTTGAGGGATTTCAGAGGTCGAAGAGCCGGAATCATCAAGGCTCTCACTCATGGTTTGTGATTATTCTCTCTTGTTGTTGCTGTTTTTTCTTGATTTTGTTCGGTGTTGACTAGTTGAATGTGTTTCTAGGGTTGGGAAATTGAATTGGGTTGTGGTGAATTTGGGTTTTGTGTTGGTTTTTTTTGCAGAGGCGGAAGAGTTCTTACATTTCTGTGATCCAGGTTAGGGTTTTTTCCCTTTTTCTTGCTTTTGAGGCATTGATTTGTCGTGGGATTTGTTGTGGTTCTTGATTTGGGGCATGGATGGGTTTGGAACTTGGAAGTGTAAAATGTATGTGGTGGGATTAGACTGCTCTGTTGTTCACGTAACAAGGTTTGATCGATAAATAAAATTTGCACTTGGAAATGTTTGATAAACTCAACTTATCCATGGTCAAATACCCGTGTTTGGAACAAGATTGATAGCGAGTATATACTATTAATATATGACATTGCCTTGCAGACCGAGAGATTGTTTTCCTTAAGAACCAGATATGCTTGACAGAAATGTATGATACACAGGTCATACTCATCCTCGAAAAATTGTTATACCAGTTTTCACAGTGTGACATTAGACTGATGAATCCTTAGGATAGGGTAAGAGCTGTGGGTGTGATTGGGTAGAATGAGACGCTTGCGCTATGAAGTTTGTCATGAAGCACATGCATTTGAATATAGCGACGTGGTGATCGTTCTTCAGAATAGGATGCACGCTCTAGTTGAATAAGATATTCATCACCCCATTGTTATTCACGTAACAGTTTGGTGATGAGTAATCTCATATTCAGCTTGTGTTTGACATCTTTACAACTTTCACTTTCTGGACTCTGGAGATTGTTGTGCTTGACTCCAAAATTTGCTTATGGAGAAAAAAGAAAAAGCCGATTCTAAGCAACGGGTACTTTTCTTTTAATTCCCTGTGGCTCATAAGGAGCACTATGTCGCCAATGAATGCTGTTGTTTACTCAAGTTTAAAGGTTGCCAGTGTCAATACCTTTGATTGCCATCTCTGTCACTTTTCGTCCACAATGCTAGAAATCCTGCTAGGATAGTGGTTTCCTAGAACTGTCATTCAGTATGGGAGGTGTAAGTGTGGTCGAGGATGCAATTTTTTTCTGGAAAGAAATAGTCAATTACATGCTTTCGCTTAGTGGTTGGATCGTACATGTTGCTTTGACTATAACTGTCGCCTTCTTTGACAGAGATAAAGATTTTATATGTTACGGTTATTTAATTTACTTTTCGACCTGTCTTCGAATCTGTATAGAATTCCTTGTCCAATGCAGCAGCTATATGAGTGAGCTAAGTCAACCCTTTGTATATTAATTCGTTTGTCTTACAGAGAAAGAGAATCTCTCTCTGTATGGATTCCCTAATGAGAAGTGGGAAGTGAACCTACCTGCTGAAGAAGTCCCTCCGGAGCTCCCCGAGCCTGCTTTGGGTATCAACTTTGCCAGGGACGGGATGGAGACAAAAGAGTGGCTAGCGCTCATCGCTGCTCACAGTGATGCGTGGTTGTTAGCTGTTGCATTCTATTTCGGGGCTAGATTTGGATTTGACAAACATGAAAGGTTCTGGTCTTTTTCTTGTTTTTTTACCTTACATTAGTGCATGCTCTTTGTCCTCTTCCTGCTCAAGTAATTACAGTTTAAACTACTGGTATGTGCTGTCTAATGGTTATTCATGCATCTTCCAGTCAGTGGTCATATTTTATGTTAGACCCTTTGTTGATCATCATGATTTGCTTTATTTTGGTATCCTTTGGAATGATAATGGAGGCTATTAGTATGGCTGATCGCCCCTCGGGGCTTGGTATATTGTCAAATATATTCTGGTTGGCTTCTCAATTTTCTAATTTGTCAATCTTGATCCTTGAACTGTTTATGGATACTACGGCAAGTTGCTTTCTTTAAAAATGTGCATCCAGCTTTGATTCTATGGCTGCCTCTATTCATATTGTTGTCTATTTATTTGATGCAGGAGACGCCTCTTCAGCAGGATTAATGAGCTTCCCACTGTGCACGAGGTCGTCACTGAGTCGGGTAACGAACAATCCAAAGAGAAGTCATTAGTTTCTAATCACAGCAGCAGCAAGTCCAAATCAAGCTCAAAAGTGGTAAGTGCTAAGATATATTGTAGTTCTATCCAAAAACCTCGCGATGCTGTGGTGGGAACTGATGATTTTTCTCGGGTAGATACGAAACATGTACTTGTGCTATACCAAGTTAGGAACCCACGCCATGGTAATAGGCGGGAATGCACCATGACTTTTGCGGAGGAATCTGGTTTTGCATTTCTGCTCTCTAGGCACCCGTTTTGTATGTCATCTAGCCTTATTTTGCTCCCTGTTCATATGAGATGCATAAATTTATCCAATATCTATCACTAGTTTGATAAAACTTTGAGAAAGATAATGTTAATACAGAAGGAAAATGTGATATACTGATCTATGAAAATGAGTTTCTCCTGTTTTTTCTATGGAAATGTAGTTAATAATCCAGTTTCTGAATAAACAGGCAAAATATAACAAATCCGAGGATGAAGATGAACCGGAAGAGGAAGAGCAAGAGGAAGAGGTAGAGCAAGATGAGGAAGAGGACGAGCATGGGGAAGCACTATGTGGTGCTTGTGGAAAGAACGACCCCTATGACGAGTTCTGGATCTGCTGCGACGTATGCGAGAGATGGTTCCATGGTAAGTGTGTCAAGATTACGCCGGCCAAGGCCGAACACATCAAGCAATACAAGTGCCCGTCGTGCAGCAGCCACAAAAGAGTTCGCTGAGGTTATCGAGAATCATTTAGTCAACACCTCATCTTTACGACTCTGTGAAGCGCTCATCGTCTAGTTTGTAGGCTAGCTGGTCTCTTTGTAGTCTCAGGTTAGATACAGGATGTTATATTGAGGTTTGTCAAGTTGATATTATCTGTTTAGTTGGCCAAACCATGAAATCACATGTGACTCAAAGTCTGCTTCTTGGATGTAACACTATTTGACATCTTGTTAGTAATAGTAGCTTTAATTGGTTCATGCGTACAAGCCTTTGTTAGAGGCTTGAGTCTTTCTATTTATGAGAACTGGTCACCTAACGGTGATCAAGATTCGGAAAACTCGAGAACAGGACTTCTCAGCCAATACTCATACCTCCACACAGGGATTAAAGACATGCAAGTCTTTCAAACGGGGAAGACTTGTTATATCGCGAATCATGTCAACACGAGGCTTGCTTTCAATGGAAAGTAGGCCTTAATCTTATGAAGGATTCATAACGGCATCAATTCCAGTTTCTTAGATCAAAATATGAGCTCATTACGGTTTTCGCTTTTTCCTTGATCTTCATTACTCTAGCTACGGCCTTGACAAAATGTACCACTAGCATGAAGTGATATATACACTGGACCATACACAAAGACTAGCATCAACTCGCCAGTGGCCGCCTCTTGCGCATGCTAGTCAAAACAACTCATGGAGCTAAACTAGATTTGCCAAAATGTAATACTGGTAGCTTACAGCTACATATAAACAATGCTATATATGTTTCATCAACTGTTCCTGGGCCCCGAAAAATTACAAGGGCCCCACAGTTACATTTCTTGTTAAACGCGATAGGGTTATTCCAGTCACTTCAGGATTTGGTCTTGAGCTTCCTGTGAGGTTTAAGGTCGACGACGACGACAGAGATGTTGTCTTTGCTTCCCTTCTGGAGAGCGAGCTTGGTTAGGTACTCTGCGGCCGCTTGGGCTGCTGGATCAGCACCTTTGCCTTTTTCTTCTTGGGAGATGTTGTCTGCATTTTTCTTATGCCACAAGAGGATTCTCCTCCTCGCTGCATCACAGGCTTCTTCGTTTGTCAGTACGTCCCACAGGCCGTCAGAAGCGAGTATCAGGCAGTCATCGTCCTTTGATCTGGGGACGAATCTCACTTCTGGATCTGGGATGACCGATGGCTTCAGATATCTGTCGCCTGAAATTTAAACATGGAAGGAAAAAACGGAATTAGACTTGGGCATTTGCTGCTACTTCAGGTCATGAGTCAGACGTCCAATCCGGATTTCATGAACTTGTTTGCCTTCGATCTGAGAAGGAAATCACAGTCTAATCTAATTATCGAACATTTAGGAGCAGATCTAGTGATGGCAATGGTAAAATTGGACTCAGGAGTTTCCCCATATCCTATTTGTAACACCAAATAATGAAGAGCTTTCTTTTCATTTCATACGGAAGCACGTAACAGTAATTCCTACACATGCTAGCAAAAGACCATTGCCCAACGGTCTCTCATACCACGGAAGCGAAGACAACCACTCCAGCAGATGGCAAGACAAGAGCCATTGCTGCACATGCTTCAAACCAGAAGACATTAGTATATTTCCTGGACTATCTACCATGAACGTAAACTTGATGGAATAAGTTTATCAACCCAATCGATCTATGGATGGGACAATTACCAATTGATCTTGACATGGCAAGAACACCTAATACGCGATAGCCATTCCACTTGATGACTTTTCCACCTGCAGCTTCAATCCTCTCCAACTCATCCTCCCTTTCAGGCTGCACAGAAACCATTTATAGACTAGATGCAACCAAAAGTCCGAAACATAGATCCGAGAATCAGAAACATACTTTGTGATCGATTGACAATGGCATGGGCTGTTTTCCGCGGCACAGAACTGCTCTTGAGTCACCAGTATTGGCAACAATGATGTGTGTTGAGCAGACAATGGCCACCACAGCTGTTGATCCAACAGTCTCCGGCACAATGGGTTCAAGATTAGCCTCGGGGTTGTTCTCTCCACCAGTATCACCCCGCTTCACCTCTCCTACTGCGGCATCAACTTTCAAGAAACAGCGAGACAAACCCTTTTCTAATTCTTCCTGCCAATCACTTTTATTACCCTTTCGAAAATCACTCTTCACAGTGTCAATCTCACTGACCAGTACATGATGGAGATGATCGCGACAATAATTAGAAACCTAAGCAAGAAGGCAAAATATCAAATTAGCTTAAGATAGATTAGGTATTTCAAACAATGACATATGGCGTGAACAGAAATCAAACGCACCTGAGCGCCTCCATGTCCATCGTAGACACCATAGAAGTACAGATTTTGAACCAAGCTCCCAACCATACCATTTAGACCATTGTTCGCAATCAACATTTTCCCTGGAAGTCTCTGAAAGCATGGAACAACTGCGACGGCATCCTCCATTTCTTCCCTGCGACCCTTTATGCATGTAAAGCCCCAGAGAGGCACAGAAACGAGATCTACTGCAGGTCTAGTACTCATCGTCCTCAAGATCTTTTCCTGAGGTCCTTCTCTAACAGGTGTTATACTTAGATCATATATGTTACCGTCCACATCAAGATCCTCGGCGACAGCAAACACATCCCCAACAGGCTCCACACCAAGAGTCACTCCCCATGTTTTAGACTTGACATTGACTTCTAAACCCGGAAAACCCTTATCCAAACTGATCGAAGTCAACAATCTAGGAATCACTCTCCTGGCATCTGAAGTTGGAGGTTTCCCATAGCTAAGGCCATGTTTACTAGTAACAGGCTTTGGAAAAGTAAAGCAGTCATCCTTCCTACATTCCTCGCAGCTATCACTAGAAATATCATCCTGTAAAGAGTTTGTCATGATGCTCCTCTGAGTCGGGTTAGCAAGACATGTGGCCTTGCATTCAATGAAACCAGTCATCGCGAAACCAGTCACCGCAGGCACAGACGCTGCAGTGCTCTCCGTTAACGAGGCAGCTGAACTAGGCTTCAACGCGACACCGCTGATTGGCAAAGGTGTCTCTACTGCCGCGCTCATTTCTGTAGCTGTATCTACCCTAACAGTCATACCCTCCACAGCTGAAATAGCCAGCTTTGCACCACGCCATGCTGCCAATCGATTCAACTTGAAGCCTCCACCGTTGTATATCAAATTCTACCTCGAGCAAGTTTGGCATAAAGTCACATAGATTCACTTTCTGAAATCGAAAGCTGCCCGATTCGAAATTCGACAAATACACACACTTTGAACTAAGAAATCTTCAAACCCAGTTCAGAATTCTAGATCCCTGAGGTCTTCACCAGGCTAACCAGCCAAATCAGCAACCAAATGAAAACGGCAGCCAAATCACACCAAACCCAGATAAAAACCTCAACCCTTTACCCTCTCCTCCTCTTCTTGGACCCTATGAACCCTAGATTTCGTCACACATAACAAGAAACAAAGACAAAAATCATCCTTTTCACTCTTCATATTTCATAAATCACCAATTTTGCAAAGATACTATTTGAACTGCCACTATAAGAGGAGCAAGAAGATGCCCAATAGCTAACAAAGAAGGTTTGAGATCACAAGATTTACCCCTAAAATCAACTGAGAAATTTGATGGCCGGATCTGATGAAATCTGCTTCAGCTTCTTCCCCTTCTCATCTTCATCATAACTACAACCTTGCAACAGAAACAATCTGGGAGTCATCAACCAAAACAAAGTACACAAATGAACAATTAATCTGATTCAAGATCCATCTTTTTCTACACCACTTGCAACACAACCAACCAAGAACTTTCTTGGAACTTTCTCAAGCAAAAAAAGCAGCTCTACCCATATGAGATTTGGCAGCAGTGAAAACCACTAGAAACACCCAAATCTGTTCTTTTCAATTAAAAATACACAAATTGATCGATAATCTATCATTTCTTGCTCAATAAATTGGGGGAAAATTGAAGAAATTGAGTTCAAGATTGCGTCTTTTTTGTGGGAGGAAATACCCTTTTGATTGCGATTTGAGGGGATTGAATTTGAAGCGATGAAGCAAAAGGGGGTGAACAGAGGGTCACAGCATGACATAAATTGTGGGAGAAATTTTGATTAGAAAGAGAAGATGAGATTCTTGAGGGATACACGTGTCCACAGAACAAAAATGGCTTGGTGGGGTATTCAACTAGTACGAGTGTCTAATGAAGAGTAATGGAAAGTTTTCCAAAAAAATAAAAAAAAAGGAAATGGAAAAATAGAAGACTTAGATGAAGGTAAAGATTGTACAAATGTAAAAATATGAATTAGAGGTATCCGCTTTAATTGGACCATATTCTTCGATTAAATCCAAAATTTGGCTTAAGTTGATGGAGCATATGGTTACAAGTAGCTATTCTTTTCCTCTCAAAATTTTAGGAACACAATATTATAAAAATTAATGATATTTTTGATATTTTTATGATAAAATATTTGTCATTAAATTAGATGTCATGCTTTCTCATATGTTCAGATATCGAACACCTAAGTAAACGATTATGAGAAGATCGATTTATCACAGAGTTTAGGATAATAAAAGGGAAATTAAAATTACAATGAGTTATTTTACTCAATTTATCGTTGTTTTTTTTTTCAGTCTCGAATTAAATTAAATTGTACTCCCTCCGATATAAGTTAATTATACTCCTCCTATCTCATAATTTTTACAATGACACGTATTTTGTAGTGTTTTATTCTTATTCTTAACGATATCAGAAAAAATCTTAAATTAGCTCAAAATTAAATTTCACAACTTAATATATAATTAATGTTTTACAATGATTTTGTAAGAATGATATTTGATCGTATTAAATTCATCTTGAGGTGCATGTCGTTGCAAAATAAGTTGAACGGAATAAGTAACATTTTTCTTTTTGGATCGTCTCAAAATAAATGAAATATTCTTTTTTTGATAACCTTTACTAATATGAATAAAAATATTATATCAATCTTATCTAATATAATATATCCATTATGTTTTCTCACAAATGATACTGTAAACTCCATTCACTCAAAAAAAATATTATTTTTTCATCAAAATTCATACAACTCGTATAAATTTTCGTGTCAGATTAACATGATATGTTCTTTCATTCTTATAATAAACACAATATATGCATATATAAGTAATAATAAAGTATTATGACGAATAATAAAATTTGGGTCGTACGAATTGAATATTACAAAGATAATACAATATTATATTTTTTATGTGACGTTGGTAGTAATTAATTTGGGTCGTACAAAGTACTCTCTCCGTCCCAAATTATATGCATCATTTTGAAAATCACATTTGTCAAGACACAGTTTAAGTCGTGTTGCTAGATGATAAAATATTTTCTTTTTTTTTGAAAAATTATCATAAAATACTAATAATAACTTAAATTATTTATTTCAATATGACGTTGGTCACATAATTTATTTTTTGAACTGCATCATAAGTTTTATTAATCATTAAAACAAAGAGGGATTACATGAAGCATTCGGAACACAACCCAAACTACACATCATCTACATCGCTAAATCATAGGCATTGAGCTCATAGAACCAGAAAGAAAAAACTGAGTGCTTGCCACTTGTCACAAGTTTATTGTTTTCAAGACCGTGCGACATTTACATATCCTTGACTCGTATCTAAGTTTAGCCTTAACTCGTGAGAATATTAGTAAAGATGAGTAAGGAACTTTGAGAACACTTGTATTTGGAAAACTTAGGACGCTTTGTATTTCTCGTGTATGTTAGATGATACAAGTGAGCTAACTCGAGAGGGTTCATATACAAGTTCTCCTCCTTAACGGACGGTGGAGATCGCATTTGATCCTACGGCTATCGTTTGAGTTCTAGACGTTTTTATGTAAATATCTAGATATTTATAAATTTATAGAATTTGATAGAAAAATGGAGTTGAGCTTAGGTTTAGGTTTTGTTGGATCGAGCTTATTTGGGACCGGAATCCAATTTTAAGCAACCCGTGTCACACAGCTTCAGTCTGCGTATCAGTTTCCTGCACAAGTCCTCGACCATCATGGATTCACCTCGAAAGATCCACCGATTCCGTTCCCTGACAAGTTCAATGCTGCAAACTGCCACACGGGCATATCAACTCATCCACCGATCCCAAGAAGACACCCTCGGCCCTTGTAATTTCGATTGCTGCCATTAACACATCTCTAACTTGCAAGGAATAAGAACACTCCAGGAAAAGATGGTCGCTGCCTTCAACCTTCAACATGCAAAAAACACATTTCTCATCCATCCGTCGCCAGCTTAATCTCATAGAGCCTCTGTACGAAAGCCTATTTAATTTAAGGCTGCCAACCAAAACACAAAACCATACATCATAACTTCCACCATAATACCTTAGGCATTACACCAGCCAAAGCTTTCTATCCCTCCTTAACAGCATGGGTACCTGAGGCACCAGATAACTATGTGGTATAATTTTTTTATATTATTAAAACAATAATATAAAATTTTCAGAATACGTATTTAATATTTATAATGATAAAAAAAATCTTATATTTAATATGAGATTGAAAAAATATTCATTTTGATTTTTTCTTTAAAGCATTTTTCATTTTGTGGGTCCAAGAAGTCTCAGAAATTCGGTGAACTAGTACGCGTGGCGTGTCGTCAGTGGGACCCGGACTCATATTCGAAGACAACACAGCATGTAACATGGAGCCTCTGTCACATTGGCCGATTATCAGATTATTAAATGAAGCTGTTGCAAAGCAAGGGAAAGGACACTGTCGTCACCCCAATTACTCCTTTGCCATCAAACGTGAGTACCTCCCTACGTGTTCAGATTTAATGGTAAATATTGATTTATATCATTAATAAAAATATTCACGCAATAAATTATTCATAAAATACTTAAATAATATTTTATTTAAAAATTAGTATAAAATATTAATGATATTTTAAATTATATTTTCTATTTTGAAATTAATGATATAATTTTTTTATTTTATAAAAATAAATAACAAAATTTTTTAAAATATATGTTAAATACAACAACGACGATGTGTTATTATTAGTTTCTAACAAATTTATTCCCTCCCGTTAAATCGGAGATTTATCGAGATAAATTTAACTACTATAACCGGAGGATGAATATCTGGATAAGTCCACGTTCTTCTATTGGAGTCCATATTTAACGGTTTGATATAACAGCAGTCATCGCAGCAAATGAGCTACAGTCCGTTAAGAACATAAGACTAATCAATTTAAAAACAAAAAGAAAATCTAAAAATACAATTCAATTATTTAAATTTAGTCACAAAATCTTAAAACTACTGATCACGACAGTTAATAGGCTGCAGTAGTTGCAGTTTTCCCATATCTTAATCCCTAAACTGAGTGAGGTATTGGACTTCCATGCCTTCATTGTCGAATTTTCACCAAAATGTACTGTAGTTAATGATACATCACAATTGATATGGATGGATTTTATTTCTATCAAAATTCATACTTACAATCAATATGGGTGAATACTGCAGCAGAATAAGCAGATTCGCGCCCTATCTACACCAGAAATAGCAGAAGCACTGGCAGGAGCTCCTGTGTTTGTTAGCTCGATACTCGAAATGCACATTCATCTACAAGCGGTTGAGTTAACGCGTCACTGTGATCGAACACTTAATAATCCCCCCTCCAGATCGTCGTCGTCGATTTTGATCGAAGTGTGTACTAAAGAAGGGCCTACAAGAAAACATATTGTTAAGAGGAAATTATGCACCATTAACAAAAGATGACGGCTAATGGTTGTCACGCTACAAAGAGTAAAAAAAGCTCGCCATGACAGAAGGCATTCTAGCGTGTTACCAAGGGCACAATCTGTAGACCGTCGGGTTGGGGAAGTGCTTCGCTTTCGATCTGCAAAGGATAAAATATGGTTAATGCATATATAGCTAGGAGTTCAAGGATCGAAAGCGAAGAATGCCTTCTGCAAAGAATGCATGTGGTCAAGAAAGATTCATGGAAATTAACTAGGTTGGCAACACAAAACCAAACCTTATTCGCGACAACAGACAAATACATGGATCCAAGCAGAAGGATTGGTACAGTGAGAATGCATACCGAGTGGATCATGCAACTTTTGGACAGCCTCGAAGTTCTTGAACGTGTAGCCAACAAAACTTAAATCTTGTGGAGTCAACATGGTCTGCACAATACAGCAAAAGGTAAACTCATGAACTGGATGATTTAAAATGACGAAGCTGATACACCCAACACTCAAAATAGGCAACACCGTAGTGTAGGAGAGCACGGATTTAACCCAATTGAAAATGGGTTTTGATACTGGTCATCGCTCATAAAACGCATCTGCTTTGGTCCCCGCTGTTTGATCACTGAATCTATTGGAAGATTCAATGGCTAATTAGGATTAGCATAAGTTGCTTTTTCATAGGGTTAACTTGTTGACATGGTATCACATTAGTACAACGAAGGGCCAGGGGCTGGACTTTTGTTATGCTCATTTTGCTCGGAAAATGGACAATAAACGCAGAGATGTTGAAGAGAGGGGATCAAGTTATAACAATTTCGACTGGCCTCGTTACAAACCGCTGTTTTTCTCCTCCAGCCGGTTCCTTAAGATAGAAACTATGGCAACTTCATGCTCAAAGTCAACTAAATCCATTTGTTCTGGAGGCTAGAGATCAATTCCTGTCCTACAAACAGGAATAAAGCGCGGAAATCACTAGGAGTTTGGGAGCGCCACGCATATGCAAGCAAAAATGGTTACCTTCTTATATGGTCCAGAGCCTGTTCTCGCAGGAGGATCTACCTGCAAACAAAAAGATGCATATATGAATCTCCAATCAAGATATTGCCTCAAGCTAGTACAGGACCTGGAAAAAACTAAAAAATGACTTGGCTTCTTAAGCTACCCAGACAGCATGCTACCAACATTTTTGGAAGCCTGTGTTACCAGCAGTCAACATGAAATAAGGAGCATGAGTGCTAGTATGAAATACCTCCTCAAATTTCATGAAGTTCTGAGTATCCAACTCCCCAGAGACCACCGGCTTATAAGCAGCTTCCATTTCATATAGTTTGTCCCATGCAACATCTTTGAACCAGGGATGAGCCTGAACAACCATAAACAAATCAGAAGATGGAAATAACACCAGGTTACTGAGAATTTATTAGCCACGAAGAAGGTGCAATGCCTTGATTTCTTGCAATCCTCTTGTCCCCAATCTATGCTCCACATCACACAGCAATCTGCAAATCAGATCTTTGGCTTCTGGAGACAACCTTGCCTCGTCTGGAAACCTCAAGTGATTCCTCCAATGCACTATCTGAAAAATAAAACAAAAATCATAAGCAGCATAAGCACATTGCATAGATACAGGTTCTGGTGTGCAAATTTTGTTAGTTTTGAAGGGTTTATGCCTGGAGTTCCTCGTTTGATAGCTAGGAATTCCCATGGTGGTGTTTCGTGATGTGCAGGAAGAAACTTTGTAGAACCCCAAAGATATAAACTTGAAGGCAGTACCCAAACCAGAGGAGGACAACGATAGAACAAGGACATATTCACCTTTCTGCATGTTGTGATTGGATCATCTGAATAGAATGGGGGATAACCAACAAGCATCTCAAACATGATTGCCCCAAGAGACCACCTACACGAAGATGATTCTTTCATCAGGCCATGTTAATACATCAACCAAAGATTATGCATAGCTAGAGTTGAATAAATTAGATATTTGAAATGAAAAGGAATGCTAAACCACAAGCACGAAGTAAAAACAACAAACCAATCGCATTCAAGACTGTATCCCTTCTTCTGCAGAACTTCTGGTGCAATATAATCTGGAGTGCCAACTGTGGAAAATGCCTGCATAGCTCCAAATAGAAATGCATAGGAAACTAAAATACATCAAAAGATCAATCAAAATGCTATAATCACAACTAATGCAAAGGAGGACTTCATGAATACCAATTTCCTCCTATTTATCTGCCAATGCTGCAATTGTTCCTGGGAGCCTTTCCAACGACTCCCGCTACTTGACGTAGGAAAAGATCCATCTATATCCATAGACTCTTTCAGATTTTTATCATCTATGGGCTCGTTCTCATTTATTGAAGACAGGGTTCTACAGTCAAGAGGCTTGCAAAGACCAAAATCGGAAAGCTTCATATGGCCATTCGCATCTAGTAGTAGATTATCAGGCTTTATGTCCCTAAAGGGAAACCAAGTTCAAGCCCTAAGTGAGAGAGTATTTGGAAGAAGCACACGTGCGTATCAGTTAAGTTAAGAAACCAACCTGTGTACGTAGTTGTGTTTATGTATGGACTCTATAGCTAGTACACTTTGAGCGACGTAAAACCTGGCCACTGTTTCAGTAAGGGTCTCTTCTCTCATAAGCAAAGTCATCACATCACCACCAGGCAAGTACTCCATTATTAGATATAGATAGTCCGCATCTTGAAACGAATAATAGAGCTTCACAATGTAATGGCTGTCGACTTCTGCAAGCACATTCCGTTCAGCTCTGACATGCTCAACCTACAGGAAGCCATCAAACTTTTTAAAAGGAGGAAGGCGCTTTCTAAGAAGTAACTCCACAAGATAACAAAAAAACCTGTAAACAATTAGATATGTCCAGATTAAGCAAGCCACAAAACTGTCCAATACAAGATTGTGATTATCAAAGCCGAGACATCAGATAATGCAAAAAAATAGATATTACCTGTCCCCGAGTAAGCATTTCCAACTTCTTTAACTTCTTCATGGCATAAATATTTCCAGATTTCTTTTCACGGCATATCCTCACCTGCGAAAAAAGAAAAAGTGTGAGACCAGTTTATCTATTCAACACAATCACTCGTAGATGTTTCTCGAATAATGGAGTACAGAAATGCGATTTTATATGCAATAAGAAAATACTGTGAGGGAACAGTTTAAGGTACTGCAATCAATTAACTACCTTGTTGTGTTCCAAACCAGAAATTTTCTTTAATTTGCTCTGTT